>RJWJ010031494.1:0-19170 GCA_004363605.1 Indri indri
ACACACACACACACACACACACACACACATATATACACACACACTCATATATATATATATATATGCATACATATATCCTAATGGATCTATTTGTCTGTAGAACACTGACACTTATGATCTTGGGTTTGACAAAAATTTCTTAAATAGAGTACAAAAGGAACTAACCATAAAGAACAAGATTAATAAACTTGAATTCATTAAAATACAATGATATTATCAAAAGGCTCCCTGAGAGAGTGGAAAGGAAAGCCACAGAGTGAGAGAAGATATTTGCAATAGATGTGTTTCAAATGACTTATATTCCCAATATAAACAACCTTTAAAAATTACCAAGAAAAAAAATAGGCAGCCTAAGTTTTCAAATGGGCAAAAGGCTTGAACAGTCACTTTAAAGTGAAAGAAAAGAAGTGTCAAAAAACAATATTAGTCATATGAAAAGTGCAGAATAAAATCACAATGAAATATTACTACTCGACAATCAGAATGGTTTTAACAAGCAAATGCACAACATATAAACTTCTTGAAAAATGTGATAATAATAAGTTTTGGTCAGGGTATAGAGAAAATGAAAGATAATGCATTGCTGGTGAAAAAATTAGTTGGTACAATTATTTTGAAAACTGACAATATGTATTAAAGCTAAACATATGCTTTCTATGTGATCCAGCCTTCTGTTTCAGCAGGCCAAGTCAAGGAGGTGAAGGAAGTTTGAAAACATGTATGGAAGTTTCTTGGCAGCAAACATGCTCCTCTTTTTCACCCATGGTCTATTTCAGTTAAGATCAAGGTCATACCATGATTCACTCTTTAGAACTTTATCTACTTGTGTGATAAATTCTGAGAGGTGATTTTTTGGCAATTAAAAAAAATGATGTGAATGCTGCAAGATTAGACAGATGATTCAGACACTAAGCAACAGTTAGTAATATTTGCAAAGTTAGATAATTCTGATATTTATTGTTCTCGATTTATAAATATATAACCTTCATTGGCTTTTATTAAAGGTCCAAAAGCTGAATTTTTTTTTTAAAGAAAGGGAATACCACTTTTGTCCTGTCAGCTCACCTTAAAAGTGATATCCTTGAAGTTGACAGACGATAAGATGAGTGTATTTTGTAATAAATTCATTCATATTCAAAAGTATCTAGAGGATGCTTTCTTTTTTATTCATATGTTTGTCATTCAAATGGGGGAGAAGAAATAATGCAATAATCCTTGCTAATGATCTTGTAGGAAATATTAGGAAGAATCATGGCAATTCATATTTTTGTCCGTCCAATCTTACTTCTGTCCTGCAGAGTCCGCCTCTGACATGCAAGCTGGCCTGACTACGTGGAACAAAGCCCAGAATCGAAGGCAATGAAAGTAAAGCATGTTGCTTTGAAACCTAAATAGGATTAGAGAGGAGCTGATATTTACCAAGGCTGTGTTATGTACAAAACTTTCACATATTTTCCTTGCTGGTTGCCTTGGAATACAGCAGGGAATGTCTCTCCTAAGCAGAGGAACTGCCTGTGAACTGCTGTAAAACTAAGAAAGCATTAGAATATTAATGGATTATCAGTTCAGGCTTTCTAATAATCTTCAAAATGCCCAGAAAGCTAATGGGAATATTAGATGATTCCATGTTATTGTTTCATGTGTTGGTATAAATTTTAATGAGCTATATTTCTGTGTTTAAGTGTCCTATCTATACAAGTATGGGCATTTTAATCAAGTCTTATTGTTGACTTGTCTGAGATTAGTAAAATCATTGGGAGAAAGGTTAATGGTTAGAAGATCAGAATGTAACCAACCACACAGCAATAGATCCTCCATCTGCTTTGGAATTCAAGTTTCTGCATCTGGGCTAGATTATCTCAAATCTTCCTTCCCAGGTCTAAAATCCAATGAATCTCTAGAGCACAGCAGAATAACTTTTCATGTGTGATTAAAAAAATAATTTCCATAGTGAAATTCTCATTTCGGAATCAACAGGGAACTCTTAAAACATCTCCCATCTTCAAACATAAGAATAGCTTTTGGAAAAACAATGTATCTTCAATACCTGAAACTGTAATGTAATGTTCTGAAAACTGTCCCTGTTGGAAACATGATAGGCCTGAGAAGTACATGAAATCAGCTATGTGATATGTAAAATATGTTTTATTTTATGTTTTGTTGTTGTTCCATGACCCCAAAAGTCATAAGCTTTCTTCAGTACCTGGGATAGTGCATTACACAAAGTATGTGCATAGTCAATAAGTGTTGAATGAATGGAAAATAAATCTGTGAGTCTTCTATTAAGAGGACTATCGTTGGGACATCTGCATTGTCTGAGCTTTTCCAATCATTTTTAAAATTTTAAATTTTTTTGTGACGTATAACACACATACATAAAATGTATGTAGAATCTAAACATATAGGTCATTAATTATCATACAGTGAAGAATTGTGGGATATTTGTCTTCCAGGTTAAGGAATAGAAAATTCCTCCTACCTTAGAATTCTCTCTAGTCTTTCCACTAACTTTTTTATATTATGCCAAAGATATTCAATATTGTAAGCTTTATGATATTTACTTCCTTTTGTTAAAATAGCTTTACCCCTAAGCATACATCACAAAACACTATAGCTTGTACCTGTCTTTTGACATTTATACGATGGGATCCTACAGTATTTTGTCATTCACTATTAAGTTTCTGAGATTCATCTGTATTACGCTCGGTGGAAGTTCATTAATTTTCATTGCTGGGAGTGGCAAACATTTTACATAAAGAGCCAGATAGTAAATATTATAGGTTTTGTGAGCAAAGGGAAAATAGGAGGCCATTATGTACATAACCATTTTAAAAAGTAGTTATTTTAAAAATACATAAACCATTCGTAACTCCTGGGCTCGACAGGTAGCTAGCTGGATATGATTCCAGGTCTCTACTTTGATAATATGTGCTGAATAATATTGCATTATATAAATATGTCACCACTTATTTATGCATTTTACTTTTGATGGACATTTGGGATATTTCCAACATAAGAATTTTACAAATAATGCTACTATGAACATCCTCGCACATGATTCTTGGAGAACATATGTACACATTTCTGCTGTGCGTATACCAAATAGTGACATTTCTGAGTACTATGTTATACATATATTTTGATTTTAGTAGATAATGTCAAATCATATTCTAAAATTATTGCCCTAGTTTACAGTTCTACCATAATGTATGAATGTTCATATTGTATAGTTTTTGGTTTTCTTTCTTTTTCCTTAAGTCTTGTAATAAATAGCCAGTCAAACCACTGTTCTCCAAAGTTACTTAGGTCAGCTCCTTTTTTCCCTATCCCTTTCATTGAGGGTATGTCATATAAATACCACGCAGTTAAATTCATTTGTCACAGTCTGCATTTTATCCTGAAATCCCTGAAATCTGGATTGATTTTTTTAAAGTTTGTACACAGTAAAGTTTACTCTGTATGATATATATATATTTTTCCATTGAGGCATTTTATTTGTAAGTATGGATTATATCCCTAGAGAAAGAATGCCAGGATTTTCTCTCCTGTGTGTTTTCTTCTTGTTTCTTCATGGTCCATGATGCAAGCTGAAGTTGTCAGTACAATGAAACCAAACTGGTGGGATGGGAGCAGATTATTCTGCCATTTTTCTAGATCTTTGAGTTATACATCAAATCTGGGGCTGATCACTCCACAATAGTTTAACCTACCTGTGAGGTTCACAACAATTTTCCAAGTTCTATGATCATTGATGATTTCAAATTCACCAATGTACCCATGCTTAATCATCACAGTTAGAAACCAGAGGATGACTTTGGAGCACAGCCTTGTAAAAACCTGGTGTTTGCTTCTCTTTTTGGCATTGCTGATGCTCTTAAGAGCATCAGGCAGGACATTCATGTGCACCATTATGGCGGCACGGAAAGATGGTGGAAAAAGCTCTGTGTGAGTTTTAATACATGCACGGAGTCAAGCATCCACCACAGAAGAGTTCCATCTCTCTCAAGATTTCTCTGTGTGACCTTTATATAGTCAACCAATCTCCCCTTCTCCAATGCCTGTCAACAATCGATGTTTTCCATTTATAGTTTTGTCTTTTCCAGAATTTTACATAAGTGGAATAATGTAGTATGTAGTCTTTTGGCTTTGAGTCTTTTCATTTTGCAAAATGCATTTAATATTTATCCATGTTGTTATGTGAATAAATTGCTTATTTCTTTTTATTGTTGAATAGTAGCAGTCCATTGTGTGGATATACCATAGCTTATCCACTCAATTGATGAAGGATATCTTAATTGTTTCCAATTTTGATAGATTATGAATAAAGTTTCTATAAACTTTTGTGTATGAGTTTTTATGTGAACAATTCACCTGGGAAAATTCCTAGAAATAAGATTGCTACTTTTTTGTGATGGTATTGATCATTTAGGAGATAAATGGTAGAGCTGTGCTGAACTTGACAGGTTTATAGTTTAGAATGTTAAACAAAACACTATGATTTACTTAGTAAATGCATCTTATTTCAGTAGTAGTGTCAAAAATATTGCTTAGTAATGTCCATATGGTACAATCTATATTTATTAGCTTCTTCAATTAATTAGATATATCCTCAGATTTTCAAAGTTGCCAATTTGATATTTATGATCAATTTACAGTGTATAAGTCTCAACTTATACTTGAATATGTACTTGGAAAGCTCATTGAGGTGCTGTTTCAAAGAGACTGGATTTTGAAATAAGAGCCCTGTTAGGTTTGATGTGGAAATTTGAGAGAACCTACAACTATTTCTTTAACAGTAATCATGTTTCTATCTCCTTCATCTGAGCTTGCTTAGGTCATGTTTTAACATATTAAGAGAGCCTTTTACATAGTACTAACTTTATAACTATTCGTTAAATTTTAGTTTGGTCTTCACGATAACTTCAAGTGTATGATATATGCTCTCAGGATTGTGTTACAGATGGTTCTGATTGTAGTTAAAAGCACTCTATGGTGAAAAGAAACAATATGGATTCTGCTTTTTATTCTTTTAGCTCTGTGGAATAAAATATGATCCCAAATCTGATTATTATTATTAATCAGAGCTTGATTTGGGAATTTTGTTTAAGCAATTGGTATCTAAAAATAATAATCCTATCATTATGTCTAAACATATATGGACAGAATGAATTAATATCATATAACATAATTATAGTAATTAATGTGTAGACCCATAATCTTATCAATAAATTCCCATCCTATTCACTAGATGATGACAAAAAGTATAACTTAAGTGCATGATGCTCTTAAATTAAGGCTTTGATGCATTTTTTAAAAAATTAGCCAATGAAAAGTTCTTTAAGCTGTTTTAAGTCATTTACACCTTATGGAGACTGAGATTATGAGTGTAGCCTTTGGTAGAGGCATGAAAATTTGAAAAAACTTGGTATCTAAGTGATAGGAAAGGGATAAGAGCAGGATACAGAATAGGGAAACGCGGATCCAGGAAAACAAACTTTGCTGTATTCGCCATTACAATTAATATTAGAAGTGATCCTGTTGAGCTTTTGAAGTGGTTAAAGTTGAACTTTTGGTTTTGTTTGATTCAAACACATACAAAGAACATGAGTTTCATTATGTTGTCCTGTTTCCTAGTAGAGCCCTTGGAGTTTCCTAGTTGTTTACTGGATGATAGTTATACTATTGGATAAACATCCTATGGTTTCAACTTCATATATAAATGCTAGTATATATGTGCGTTTGTTTTTCATAAATACCAACTTAACAATGATTAAACAATTAATTTGAAATAAGTGACATACTAGGTAATTTTAATGTGGTACTTTTTAAGAAAACTGCATAGAAAGGAAATTTAGGTGGACTTATCAGGATACTAAAGTGATTATTCTTGTTGGTGTGTGGGTGATTTTTATTTTCTTATTTTTGCTTTTATTGACTTTTCAAATTTTCTATAAGAATGGCATTATCAACTCCATAGGAAAATTTGTTTACTTTAAAGAATATATTTAACATTTCTTAGTTCAGTCTTTGTTGAGAATGTATTTAATTGTGGCATATATAAATTGTATTTATCTTTTTCCTGAACCTTCTGAAGTACAATAAAATCACTAAGACATCAGGTTATATGAGCATGAATTTCTACTTTACAAATTCACTGGTAAAATTGTTCAAACAGCAGCAGTAAACAACAAGATAATGTTATTCAGGTAAGAGTACAGAGAAGAAAAAAACATCAGAACCAGCACAGAAATTAGAATGGTCCCAGAGCACAGACCTGAGTTACTAAAAGGCTCCAGCTGATGGTGCCTCCTTCCTGATCCACTCCCCTTTTGGTCTCTGATGCTTTCTTCATGCTATTAATTTCCTTCTTTTTTTGGCCCTATATAGATAAGAAAAGTCCATTTAAAAATATATTATTTCCAGATTTAAGAAAATATAAATTGATATAGGCCGTGAGCTATGGTAGTGCTTTAATCTATTGCAGCTTTTGCATCAAATTCCGTCTTGATGATGCAGGCCTGGTACCCATTTGATGCCAAATATAAACACAAATCCTAGCTTCAAAGCGCAAAATTCAAAGAAAAACAGTCAGGAGGGAGAAAAATCTTTTAATTGCTGTTTAAAAGAGGTCTGTGCTGTTGGGTGAATACTTTGTTGATGTTTTTGGGATGGGAGAGGGGGGAGGCGTGATTATGTAATTGCTAAGCTGCTTTTGATCCCAAGGCTCCCTAACTAAGAAAAACTTTTGTTTTTTTGTAAGGAAAGTGAGTAAATTTAGGCAAGAACCAGAGAGAGGATTGATCTTTGAATGGAGAAAGAAAATAGAGAAATCAGATCAGTTGGAGCTGGAAAGGAGATTTGAGTAATTAGAGATGCCTAATGGGGAATTTATTCTGTTTTACTGCTTGTGGAGATATGTAAATTTCTCTTCTCCCTGTTTGGATGAAATCTCCACAAAAATCCTACTAAAATCTACATTAGTCTTCTAGGGCTACCATACCAAGTACCACAAACTTGGACTTTGCAATAGAGTGGCTTATGCAATAGAAACAGATTGTCTCACAGTTGCGGAAGTCTAACATAAATGTGTCGGCAGGGCCACAGGCTCTCTGAAGACACTAGGGAAGGATTTGTTCAGGACTCTCTCTTTGGCTTGTGCCAGCCTAATTCTAATCTTCTCATGGCATTCTCCTTATGTGCATGTCAGTCTATGTGCCAAAACTTTCCCCCTTTTATAGGATACCAGTCATTTTGGATTTAGGCCCAGACTTCTTATTGCATTTTAACTTGATCACTTATATAAAGAACCCATCTCCAAATAAAATCTTGAGATTCTGGAGTTTAGGATCAACTATATCTTTTTAGGGGGATACTATTCAGCCCACAACAGTGGCCTTCTGTTTCCCCTCAAATTCAAGTTTTTCCCATGTGCAAAATACATTCATCCCATCCCAACAAAAAGTCTTAATCCACCCAGAATCAACTCACAGTCCAAAATCTCATCAAAATCTCAACTTGATACCCCAGATCTCATCATCTAGATGACTGAAATAAATCAGAGTATAATATAGTGTATGTTACATGTGTGTGTGAGAGAGAGAGACAGAGATAGAGAGAGATTGATTCTAAGGAATTGGCTCACATGATTGTGGCGGATGCTAAGTCCAAAACCTGTATAGCAAGCTGACAGGAAGAAAATGTAATTAACAGTTGATGTTGCATGTGGTCTTGTACCTGAAATCTGCTGGGCAGGCCAGGGAAGAAACACAGGTAGAGTTTCTATGTTTCAGTCTTAAGGCAAAAATTCTTCTTTTTTTTTTTTTTTTTTGGAAACCTCAGTCTTTGTTGTTAAGGCCTTTGACTGGCTAGATGAGGCCCACTCACATTATGGAGAATAATCTACTTTACTCAAAGTTTGCTGATTTAAATTTTTAATCACATCTAAAACATACCTTCATAGCAACATCTAGACTTGTGTTTGACAAAACATCTGGGCATCATAGCCTAGCCAAGTTGACACATGCTAGTACATGCTACAAAAATATCATTGAGTTGAAACTGATTTTGTAATGCAACAAAGGCTCAATCCTACTATAAAATGAATACGGGGTGAGAACAGAGACTGCCTAGGGAAATAAAACCATTTAAATTACCCACAGATACATTAAATCTTCTTTCACCTTTAACTGAGTAGATTAAGCATAATATAATAGCAATAGAATGGGCCAGGACTCAGACAGACCTATACCATAATTACAATTTTACCACTTACAAGTTGTGTGACTTCAGAAAAATTACTCAACCTCCACGTTCCTTTCTTTTTAATTAGAAAAAAATGAATGTTATTATCTCTGTTATAGGACTGTTGTGAGGATTAAAGTGGGTGGTATGTCTAAAATTCAAGGCATATAGCAGTACTCAAAAAATGTTGGTTCTATTCCTCTTTCCTTTAGTTTTAGACTCTGGAAATGAGATGATAAAAGGATACTATTTCTCATATTGATTAAGTATAAAAAGATGGTGAACCACTACATTTTGTAAAGTTATTAGCAAGAAATTAGATCAGCAATTAAATATTCAGTAGGTACGAATGTGCCTATATATTCTGAATATATTCTTATTAGAAGTTATTTATGAGTTAGGTTATTATTGAAAGAACAGAGTTAGAAATTGATGGGCAAAACAGCTGAATAACCTTAGATAGTTACATTATTTTTATCTTTGTCTAAAATGTGCATTAGAGACTAATTTTAGGTAATTATGATGATTTTCTGTTTAGTAATTGAATAGACATAACTTTGGCTTCAAATATGGGAAGACCCAGCTGCTTAGACTATGGTAGTGTTGCTCAGAATCACTGTTCATCAGGAAACATTTGAAATGAAGGCTCTGAGCTTGGTATGTATCAGAAATTTTGGAAATTCCTTATCATCAGGTTTCTAGGGATGATTTTGCATAACAGACTTCTCCCATATACAGAATTGTTTCTGTCTTAAAACTTGAATTTCTTTTCAGATAGATACTGTAGTTAAATGTCCAGAGGCTACTATAAAGTGGAGTGCTTGTAAATACATAGACTCCTGAGATCTTTATAAATTAGCACATATTTGTAGAAAAACTTGCAGGAATTTAATCAAAGTATTGACATGCTGCCAAATAAGTAAGTGAAAAATAGTCATCGCATACTCAAACTCAAAAATAATCTCTATCAATCAAACCAACCATGCTAAACACAGATAAACAAGTAGAGAAAAACAGAACCAGTATTTCTGAGAATGATATTTCTGAGTCCTTCAGACCAGAATACCAATTTCATGAACAATTGTTAGAATTTATCTGAAATTTCCAAATAGTTTCCTGTCAATAATCATTTCAGAAACTGTTTTTCTCTGGAATTATGCTTATACTAGTTGATAATTTTGCCTAAAGAATGGACTAAGAGCTAAGTCATTGTTTTTGCTGCTTCTCGCACGTAGTTTCCTAGGCCAGAAACTCATCTTTGTTCCTTTCTTTCCCTTTCGCTCATACCTACATCCAATCCATCAGCAAATCCCGTCACTCCCACCTCAGATAGATTCCTTCTCATCACTTCTACTCTGTCACTCTCTTCCCCACGACCAGATCCCCTCATCTCACACGATTTCATCAACCACTTCCCAACTGGTCTTGCAAATTCCATTAATAATCTTAACCGCTCCCTGTCTCTTCTCCATGCAGTAGCCAAGGACACTTTATAAATTAAAACATGTTTCTCTCTGGCACAAAATGCTCTGGTAGTTTCCTATTACCCTATGATAAAATTTAAAGTTCTTACAGTGGCTTAAAAACATGTACTTGATCTGCCCCCACTTCCTCGTCACTCTGTGCTCTCCTAAGGGCACTCACTCCACTCCAGCCTGTTAGAAATTCATTCTGCCCCTTAAAGAAGGCAAACTACCCTATTAAACTTACTCTTCCCTCTGTCTGGATGCTCTCTCTTTAGATGTGCACATAGATTTCCCCTTCCAGTCAGCTGATTTTGCTCTCACTTTATTCCTTTCTATTCTTTAACCTACTTTATTTACTTTAACCTACTTTAACCTACTTTATTTCTTTCAAGTACTTACCATTATGTATTGTTTATTTATCATTTGCTTGTTTATTGTGTGTCTCTCTCAATAGAAAAGAAGTTCCCTATAAAGTGCTGAGGTTTTTAGGCTTTTGTTTAGTGCTGTATTCCAGCTCCTAAAGTACTTGATATAATAGAACTTATTAAACAAGTGAATGAAGAATGAATGCATTTCTGTGAAAATCCTAGGTGCAAATAAGAAATCATTGGTCTAGAGAATAATTCTGATGAAATGAATCCAATAATCAAAACACATTCAAGAAACATGGATTGATTCTCCCTTGTCTGTAGTTAACCATTGTTAGGATTCTTCCAGAAATGTTTTTTGTCATTGTTACGATTTTATAATTAGTTTGTTAAATCTAAGCATTAAAACATATTTTTCTAATTGGGATTATTTTGATTTTGGCTTCAATGATTGTGGTATCTGACAAACAGAGGCTTAAAAATAGCTGCTTATTATCTCACAAATCACGTCTAGAAACAGTGCAGGAACTCCAAGGTAAACCCAAAAGCTAAATGATATCAGTTCAGATATGGGTTTTCTCCATCTTTCCACACTCCTATCTTCACCTTGACAGAAACACCTCAACTTGCCTGTGGTCTCAAAATGGCTACGGCTTTTTTGGGCATCAGGTCCTTATGCAACAATATCCGAAGGTGGGAACTGCAGTTTTCTTAACATATTGTCCTTCTAAAATATTTTCCCCAGAAGCCCCCCAGAAGATTTCCTGTGATATCTCATTGGCCAGAGTTACAATTTATGACATGCCGTAACAAATTATATGCAAGAAGAATAGAATTGTTATAACTGGGTTAGACAACTGACATTCACCCTTTTAATCCCTGCAAATATGGGAGGTAAACATATGAAAAAATCAAAGGCTCTGCAGAAAGAAAGAACGTGGTAACCTTCGATGACTGCCAGAAATACAAATTATGTGGAAAGAGTGTTCCACACTGGCAACAAATTAATTGCTAGAAAAAATAAACATAAATGTTTTCAGTTATCCTTCAAATCTCAGTTCACCCATTTCAGTAAGCATTTCTTTGACTTCTCAAACTAGGTCAGGTGCCTGTTCGACATCATCAGAGGACCCGTGGGAACTTCAGAGCTAGCTAGCACAAATGCTGCTATGGGGTTATTTGGTTCATGTATGATTTACTAACTAAACTATGGTCTAAAATTTATGGGAGCAGAAACTAGGGTTATTTTGCTCACCTTTATAGCCTTCATGCTTAGGACAGTGTCTGGCACACAATAAGTGCATAAAGATTTTATGTAAAGTGTATGAATGATCAAAAATAAGGTTACTTTTTGCTGTTACTGAAATAATCCAGTAAAGTGAATGGATGGAAATATAGCATGGAAAAATTAAGTGTAGGCTCAAACAAATTTGAGAAGTTGACACAGACAGAACCTATCAGGACATTAAGAATTTAAATATGCTATCTGTGGAGCAGGAGAAAGTGTTTTACATTTCTTATTCCTGTTCTTAAAAAGCTTATGAGGCAAACACTGGCTTTCCAACATGAATATTTCAACAGTTCAAAGCCCCCTCTCTTGGCCTTAATCAATAGCTTCTCCGTGTGTGTGTGTGTGTGTGTGTGCGCGCGCGTGTGCGTGAGAGAGAGAGAGAGAGAGAGAGAGAGAGAGAGAGAGACACTTATTCTCATATAGAATTCAGTTTTAAATTAAGAAAAATTTTAGGGAAATTAAAAGTTAAATTAACAAAATTAACAGGAAAATGATACTCTTTTCAATAGAGCCTAGAAACAGACAATTAGAAAACTGGGCCTTGAAGCTGGTTTGGAAATGAAATGAGAGAGAGAGAGAGAGAAGGATTTCTGTGCTATTTTATTTAAAAAATTTGAAGGTAAATTCTTCCAAAAAACTGGCACATTCAATATGTTTGGGTTTAAGAGTCTCTGAACTATGTCACACTGTTACTAACCCTGCTCTTAACCATCCCGGTTGTGTGAGATTGACAGTACCGAAACAGAGCAATGGGAAATTGAGAACCCCTTGAAAGGCCATAATGTATGAATTGATCTTCTTGGAATCTTCCCGCCACAAGAAAAATCTATGAACCTTTGTAAATAAAGAATGATAAAAACCCTCATACCCAGTGTTCTGAAGCTGTTTCAGTCCACAGGATCCATTTCTGCTTTTTGTGTACTTCTTGTGATCTGTACACCTGAGCTTGTCTATTTGTGTTCTCTTGAAGCTGGCAAAATATCAGTCTTTTCCTCTATATTGTCCTTGGAAATAGTATGGTGTGTGTTATATATATACATATATATATATATGTGTGTGTGTTATACATAAATAATACTTAAACTATTAAAAAATACTGTGACACAGTGAAATGAATAAAACAAACAGCATTAGTAACTAAGCAAGCATTATTTCAACTATACCCACCACTTTCTTTTCCAAAGTCACCAATATATTTTGAAATAACAAATTGGTTGTTGGTGCAAAAATAATTTGCAGGTAATAGTGAAATGTCTTGACTATTTAGTTTAGGACAATTAGCCATATGAAGCCAGAATTATTTCCAAGAAAACATAAATATGACATGCTTTCTTAACAATAAGCAATATTCTCCATCAGCCCTTGCTAAATCCTGATCTTGTTTTAGTTCTTCAATAAGTTCAGAATTTGCTGACTACTCAACTTTATGATATAAAAATAGAATCCTTTTTGACTAAGGATAGCACTTTTGATTCTCATCTGGCTGGTAAAGAGTGTTAAGATCAGAGGAAATTGGAATCTCAAAACTGACAGTAGATTGTTTCAAATGATGATGGCATTTATCTTGAAATTGCTGAGTTTCTCCTGGATTGAGCACAGGCTTCATAAAAAATACTCTTGAATTGTTAAGAAATTTCTTCATGATTTTACCACATGGGAACTCTTTTCTCCAGGAATAAAGATAATGGAGGGCCTCTCTTATCACTTTTCCTCTGAAGCACGTTCCCAGTTTCTGAGCATTGCTGCTCGTGTTTTACTATTAAGTGTATGTGCAACATGAGTTGAGGCCACTGAAAATAAACCTAAAACATTCCGGGTATGAAGCAACCTGCGATTGTGACTGAAGCTATTGCAATGTTGATTAAAATCAATAGACTATAGTACAATCTTTCTGGTTTCATCATTTTGATGATAGAAACTATGAGATCAACTACTATTACATAATAAAAGAGAACATCTAAAAATACAGCACAAGATTCTCGGTCTTAAAATTGAGTTTATTTTAAAATATGTATGGGGTGTTCTATTCTTACTAAATTTGTTTATGATATGTGACAAGTTTGATTAAAAATTAAACATCCCATCAAAGTTGAATATCTGAGGTTATGTAAATAATTGAACTGATGTGAATATTTGTTTTATTTCTGCTTTGATCAAATTGATAAAATCAAGCAACAACTCACTCAAATTAGATTTCGGTCCTTTAAAGAAAGATATTCAATTGAAAACAAATTTTCTTACCCCCTGCCTCCTCTTTGTGCTGATTACTTTATAGTTAGAGCCACAGGGTGGAACTACTTTGTTACAACTTATTTTTTCCTTCTGAGGGTTACCTTATTTCCTTTTGGGGGGTGGGGTTTATTTCAAATGCATTTTTAATGTAGACAAACCACATGAAGGCGCCGAAGTAGGGCCCAAATCAAGTTTCTATAAAAACACAATTTATAAAGAGAATATAATGGATAATGATTTAGGAAGAAGTCCCAAAAATTTAACATACAATAAAACAATGAAAAGAGCACTAACATCATCAAAAGGAAAGGCCGCGAAGAGGTTTCTCTGATCAAGATAGTTTAAATGTGTGACTGTTTTAATTGTGTTTTAGTAATATTATTTTCTCTCTGAATTGTATTTTTCTCCTCCCTCTCCCCTTTTAATGTACTGCCCTGTCAGTTCTACTCAATAATTAATTTTTTATTTTAGTAAATTAGGAAGTAAAAGGCACAGAAGCAAGTAAGGAAAAAAGTCAAGACCAAATTAATATCCAAAGTAGCCAAACAATGTAGGTAAGTAGAAAAATATTTTTTCATGTAGTTCTAAAAAATCTGTCTAAAAATTGCACATTAAGAGAGAAACAACAAAGTACCTTAAATTGAATATAGAGCAACATTAAAAAGTAATACTTTTAGCATGCTAAATAAAGTTTCCGAGTTATCCTCATGCTATTCGGTATCTCCCAATTTCTATTATAGCCATTAACAGTTGATCCCATGGATTAGAAAGCTATAGCTTATGGGTTCTCCACCCATATTTATAAATAAAGTTTTAGTGGAACACAGTCATACTCATTCTTTACGTATTGTCTAGACTACCTTTGTACTGTAAGACCAGAGTTGATTAGTTGTGATAGAGATACACAGAGCTTAAAATATTACTATCTGACTCTTTGCAGGAAAAAAAAGTTTTCCAAACCCTAGTCTATATAAATGAAAATAATTAAAGTTATTTTAAATGACATAACTGAAGAAATTTCACTAATAAGAAAAGCAAGGATGACTTATACAAATCTGAGATAAGTAATAGTATGTGATGAGATTTATTTTCTAAAATTATAGGTTTCCTTAAAAAAATCAGATTTAGTCCAAGAACACAATGAATATGAAATATTACGTGTTGGGATTGAGAAAGGAAAAGAAAGCATTCTAAAAATATATTTGTTTGTTAGGGTAGGCTAACTGCTATAACAACTCTAAAATTTAAGTGACTTATCACATTATTATTATCATTATTATTATTACTTTTTCACTCATGTAACAATCTAAAAAGAGTTTCCTCGTTGGGAGTCTCTCATGGTTCATTGTCCTCTGAGCCATGTTTTGGAGTTTTTGGCTCCTTATACTTCTGTGGTACCATTTTCTTTTAGGTCCTTGAAGCTTTCTTCATTTAATTTTCTGATAGAGAAAAAGAAGGGAGGATTGTGAATGGGAGGATTTTATGGACCACAGCTGAAAATTTGGTTCATCATTTCCACCTAGATTCCATGAACTTAGTCACATGGTTTTCACATAACTACAAGGATGACTATAATATGTTTCTTGCTGTGTGCTCAAGTGGAATAGGAAATTCATTCAATTAATTAGCTACTTTGTGTATTAAGTGCTGTGCCCACATGCACACATGCACGCACACGTGCATGGACATACACTTCGTAATGTAGAGGAAGTGATATGTAATTCTCACACAATAGGTAGCAGTCAACTGTTATTGCTAGAAAAGTAGCTTTATTTTAGAGTCTATGGCAATTGTTCAAGTTCATAAATTCAAATTACATCAAATTTATTTACAGAACTAATTTTTCTTGTAACATTAAAGTCATGATATCATCTATGACAAATATCTTATGTAAAAAATTTTAGTACTTGGATGTCACAAATAAAAATTAAAAGTAAATATTCTTTAAATATTATAACAAGTTATTATGCAAATATAAATGTTTCAGTGTAAGGCTGAACAAAAGTTTTGAAGTTATTATCAATATCTGTAGTCTAAGGAGCAGTGCTATCCAACAGAAATATGATGCAAGCTACATACAATATTAAAATTTTTTAGTAGACATATAAAAATAGTAAAAAAGAAAGAGGTGAATATAATTTTATTAAGTATATTTTAATATTATTAATATTAATATTTAAGATTTTTAATAGCATTAGATCTATTTTATTTAATTCAACTATCCATATTATAATATTGACATGTAACTAATATAAAATTATTATGACATCTTACTTTTCATAACAAGTCTTCAAAATCTGAGGTGTATTTTACGCTTCAAGCATGCTACCAACCATATTTCAAGGACTCAATAGCCACATGTGTCTGTGGCTACCATGGTGGACAGCACAGTTCTAGATCAGTAAGTTAGTTGCAAACTTTAGGGAGTCTAAAAATCACCTGAGAGAAATGGTTAAAAGTACAGATTCCAGGTTCTACTTAGAGAATCAGATTCAGAAGGTCGGGGTGGAATCCAAGAATCTGCATCTTAACAGATAGTTTCATGGTTTTCACACAGGAGGTAAGTGGGGCACGCTTGATAAAAGGCTGCTATGTAGAAATCTCTAAGATCTCTTCTCATACCAATTTTATAGTTTCTAGGATTTTCAGAACCTTCAGTTCCAATAATTTCAGCATATAGTGTTCATAATAGCATATAATTCTGTGGAAAATTTGTTTAGAAGAGCATACTGAATTTCAAATCTTTGAGGATTGTTAACAAAGCCACAGGGCAAGTTAGAAATGACTGGAGTCATCTTTGTTCAAGTTCACATTCCTTCCCCACAGAGTAAATGGGCAGATGGATGGGAGGCACCTTCAGTGTCACTGATAAAAATACTTTCTTTATTGCCAGAGATGAAGAAACTTATTCATTCTGATAATCACTGAGAGTGTTCGATTCCAGGAAACAAATTAAATCATATGTAATAGATCTCAGCTTAAAAAAAAAATCCTCCTCACATTCTAAATCATCAGCAACATATTTTTTTTTACTGTTTTATTATCTTTTCCTATTGTGAATTTCCCACAGACTCTCAAGCTCATATGCCTTCCTATAGACTTTACCAGATTTCTCATTTTGTCTGATACTGTACCCATCTAAAATATAAATGACTACTATTTAGAATGTCCAACATCTCTCTCTATGTAAATTGTTTGGAGATATATAAAGTGTTCTGAAACATTTTAACAAATTGAAGCTCCCAAAATGTTACATGTATGTGAGCGGCAGCTTCTGTTTTAGAAATAAATGAGAATTTTTCATTATTTTCCAATTTAAAGGGACTGATTCCATTCACTCATGAGATCTATGAATCATTTTCCTCTAATGTCGAGACCAAGGACTTCTTAGAGTATACGTCCCTTCTGTAAGAGAGCTAAAAATATATCTTTCTCCAAGGATGCTTCCTTTGTTGACATAAATCCAATCCAATCTTCTCCACAATCAATCATGGTCCAACATATAATATTTTCAAGCTATTTTCTTTCCAAAGACATGTACTTTTAAGTGAGGTATGAAATGTTTTAAGCTTTCTCAGAAAAGATGTTGGGATACAAACTGCTGAGTCAATCAATCTATGCTGTTCAAGACTTTCTGTGAAATTTCTTGATAACTTTGGGAGAAAAATGATCTATCTTTCATTTATTCCCTCAAATTACTTACAAAGTGAAGACTTCTTTTGGAATATTAATCTCAATAATTTATTAGATCTGATTTTTCATATGTAAATTGGGCATATTCTAGATGCAAAGGAGCCACACACATTAGCAGAAATACAATGAACCTTAAGACAAGATCTCTACCTCAAAAAGATTCAAGCTGTGCTTGTATACACTTTATTTCTTAGATAAAACCTTGTAATATAAGTAATATTATTATTCAACTTTACAGATTGAAAATCTGGCCCCAATGTAACACAGCTCCTAGGCATTAAAATTGGGTTCTAAACCTAAAATTTTAACACTGTCTGGAACTCTTTCTGCTACGTCTGATGTGTAGGATGAGAAGAGAATGTACACAATTTCAATGAACATTATTGAAAGTTTTATAATAGTTATCTTAATTCCTCCCATTATGTAGCAAATCTAATGTCCTAGATGGTTTTCATAAAATTAGAGAAACCTTATTTGAGCAACAATGTAGAGAAAATGAGATTACTAAAGATTTTAAAGAATAGAACCAAATTCATGATTACTTTTCTTTTAAAAAAATACATGATAAATTACTTATTCTTAGATCCACATGTAGTCATTTTCTCATACCAGAAAGATATTTCATGTTATATTGTTATGGTACCGCACACCGAGCAGTGAAGATTGGTGTAATTTAAGTTCATGCAGAAAGCTATTAAGACCTTTAGAGTAAGAAACTTTTTAAAGTTTCTTTAAACTTTAAACAATCCTTTCTAGGCTATCAAAAATATCAATTGTTTTATGGTCTGACAAATCAGTGATAAATGATAGTTAATAACATGCTTTTAATACAGAAAAAACACAAAGTATTATTGTACTATATTATCTTTTCATGGTAGCAGGGAACAATTTTCCACTTCCTCTCAGTCTACCTGCCAAAACATTTTTTAAAAACGTTCAAAATGAGATCTAAAAATCAACCATATTTATTACAGTACAATCGGATTACAGGGAATATATTACAAAAACATTTTATATGCTGAAATTTTTTCAAACATTAATGGTGAGTAACTGACCTTTACTGGTATGTAAAGGTGTATTCCACTCTTACACAGCCAGCCTTTCTTCAGTCCCTTTTCATTACATAGCTACTCTAAGACTAGAGATGAATAAATTAATAAAGACTGCTGTTTAAATAATAATGACTGGAAGGTTGACAACAAGAGGTGAGGTCAAGCTTAAAATGAGCAGTACACTAATTTCACTCTTTTTGCCCCGCCTTGGGGAACTTTAGCAGTAAGTAATTTTATTTCAGGAACAGTAGCAACGCCCTCCCCTCTAAAAAAGAGGATACTGGAAAACAGCCCTGGCGGAAGAAAACTAATTTTTTCACGTGTTGCTTTTAGATATAAAACCTTCAAAATATTCGGAAAATTCAGAGACTTCCGTAATAAGGCACTAAAGGGATTTCCTTGCTCTTGATCCACAGTGTGCAAACCCCCTAGAAACCCCCAAACCACCACCGAAAAGCTGTTGGTAAGCAAACAAGCATTAACTTCTATGGGTTTCAGCAAACACTTCTGGACCAGTGTGACAGTTCCCCTATGATCTCTCGCGAGGCCACCTTCTCCCTCCTTGCAGAATCCCGGAACAGAGAAAGGTACTCAAGGGGCGTCTGCGCCGAGGCCCAGAGGCTCACCGGGGTCCTCGCTGCCAGCCTGGAGGAAGGAAGCCCTTCAAGGCCCACCTGTCGCACCGCCACCCCTGAAGCCCGGGGCCTGACTCCCCGCGGACGCCCCCTCATCTACCCCTCCGTGGGAAGAATGACCGGGCAGAGGGTGTGGGGGACTATTGCGGGGAGGATCAGGTTCCCTCATTCAGCAACCCGCCCCGGCTTCGG
>RJWJ010031495.1:0-19152 GCA_004363605.1 Indri indri
ATATCTATGTAATATAATGTTTGCATGCCTATGAGAAAGCATGCTTTTTGTCTACTTAGCATTGGCCATTTTTGTGGAATATGATAGGTCAAAAAATATGTGAAGGATGAAGAAAGACATAAATAATAAAACCCTGATAAGGATGATGCTATTAAATATAAGGTAAGGTCAACAATATTTTTCAATGGTAGATGAATTTTCAAATTAATCATAATGCAGTCGTTTCTTACCAGTTTTTGCTTTGATATAAAGTAACTTATTATTTAATGGAAATCATCAATTTCATGTGTCTCTCAAAACTAACACTTTGGCCAAAATCCAAAATCTTTATTTTATAAAATGTATGATTTTACATTATTGAGAATAATTAAGACCATGACAAACAAGTACTCTGAGATAAAACTAGTTGAAGCCAGTGTATTTTAGATAAAGATCTGAAAAAATGGATGCGAAACCAGTAGAGTTCAAGGGAGGTTTGTGATGTATGATTATATATTACACTCTTGGAAAAGGAAAAAGATGTTTGAAATATGGGACCAGATTCACATTGATTCTTTTGGTGCTTCTGGTCCTATTCCAGTAACACATTAATGTGCACATCAATATCTGTGCTGGGAAATAAGCATCATTTGTTTTCTATTTTCTCATATCCTGGATTTATCTATTCCCCATGATTTAAAAAACATTATTTTTATTACCTTATTTTACGTTGCTAAAGACTCTTATGGAAATATTTTCAAATAAAAAAAAAAGGTTGTAATACTCTTCAAATTCCAATACCTTTTAAATTTATAATTAGTACTTTGAGTTGCATATCTATTATCTCTGAAACTTCAAAGTAACTTTAAATGATATGCAATTGCCTATAAAATACATTCACACTGTTTTCTCTGTCCTGGCAGTCCAAGTCACAGCCACTGAATGGGGACATTAATTAAAGTTTGAGTTGATATTGGACAAAATTAGCCTCTCTTCCTACCCATTCTTCCTGTTCCTTTTATGGCACCAAGTAAAGAATTATATGAAGTTGAGATTGATTGCACTGAATTGAGTTTTATGATTGATTAGCTATTATGTCCTGCGGCACCAATGTTGGAGGAATAATTCAAATTCTTAACAATAACAGTAGTGAATGTTCTACAAACGGACTAACATCAAAAGTATCCTAAGCATTCAGGATCATCTAACCAGCCAAGACCATAATTATGATGTTAGAAGCAAAGTGATGAGCCATGATTCATGGAGTCAGTTAAAGACGTAGTGCTGTATTTTTTTCCAGATGGCTGACTAGAGATGTTGGGTGCCAGTTCTCGTCAGAAAGAAGAACCAAAGTTACAGTTGAAAATCATAACTCAGGTGAATAGAATATCAAGGGTAGAGTGCTGGAGTCTAGCAGAGAACTCACAGGAAGAAGCTAGAGCACAGAAAGAGAAGGAAGCAAGAAGGTGGCATATATTGAGGAGGAACCTGAGGGACTTGGTATTTCATCAGAAGGATCAGTGGGAATGATTTTAGCTCCCTTTTTCCCTCTGGCAGATCTCTGGTGTCCAAACTGTTAGAGAGTTCCTATGCTGCTGTGAACCCAACTACTGGTAGGCATGGCAATTTGAGGGACTTCTTAAGGGCATTATACCAGACTATCAGGTCATGCGGGGTCACTTCCCTTCTGTCAGACTCAAGCTGTCATTTGGGTGCCATATTTGGAGCATATGGCACCCACTGAGGGACTATATCTTGCTCAGGGAACCTCAGTCTTGTGTCTCCACTTAACTGGAGCCCCTGCAAACATTCTCCTGAAGGTAAAAGAGACGTTTTTTGATTAAAGCAGCCATACAGTGCAGGTTACAGGGTTCCCAGTGGTCCAGCTCTTAAGGAGTGCCACTCTTAAGGGGAGATACAGTGCAGCACACAAAGCGGCTACCCTTTGGGAAAAAGGAAACCAGAGAATACTCTTTTCTGTGCCTGAGAGCTCCCTGCTTATGGATAGAGAGTGATTGCAACACTTCCAGTGAAGATGTGGGCACTCTGCTAGCCTCTCCAAGGGAAGAGTGTAGTTTCATCTCAAAGGCCAGACAGCCTCAGTGCTTGGACATGAACATGGAGAGGGGGAATTTTCCTTTCCTGCCTGATCTACTGCTGCAAACACAGTTGTTGCTGCTCCTGTGGGAGGTCAGTGTGGGTGTGTCAGAGGATGGACATTCCAGGGCTATTAGAGAATGGGCATTCTAGGGTTGTTGGGGGCAGCTGTGTTCCCACTGGTGGTGGGCTCACCAGGCCCTGGGCTTAAATAAAGGGCGGGGCATCTCATTCTCTCTGCACAGAGTGGCAGCATTCCTGCAGCAGAGAACAGAAGAGCCATAAAACTGTGTGTTTGGGACTGAGGACGACCTTCCACATTGAAGAGAGTTTGGTGGTAAGCCATGAGTCAGGTGTCTTGCACAGCACTTAGCTAAGTTACAGCCAGGAGACAGACAGCAGTGTTTGCCCAATCTTAGTGTTCTTAATGCTGGGACAGGAGTGTGATAAGGAAGAGAAATGCATTCCTGCCTACCCAGGCTGTGGAGCTGGAGCAGCTGATTCCCCCACAACAGAGACAGTGCATTGCACCTGGAGCTTCCTGCAGCACCCCCACCAAGGCTGGTGCTTGTACTAGCCATTAAAGTATCCACAGGTGGGCTTACTGCTTTGGCTCCACTCAGCTTTATTCCTCCCTCAGGTGAGCAGGGAGTGCAGGTCATTGCACATTCCACAGACCAACCCATTGCTTGAAGTAACAGAGATCTTCTCTCAATAAACAAGGATGCATATACCCATCTGCTGCTTCTTCAGATTCCTCTTATCCATAAGCACCTCTTACTGGACTGGATATTGAAAGGCACAACCCAGTACAAAATGTAATGACACAAGTACACAGTGCTGGGGAATGAGATAAGCTTCATGGGACTTCAGTCATCCCAGCCCCATAGGAGGCAATGAGCCTGCTCAGATACCCAGCACATCACTAATAAAATAATGATTTGAGAAAGCCACCACACAAACACTATCTATTACCAAGGAATGCATGCAGAGTATTTGCCACTGAAAGTACCCAGAACTAAAGCCAAATGACCCTATACAATATGGATTATAGTCACATCATCAAGGAGAAGAAAATTCCATTCCTGTCCAAATGAAAGTAAATTCAAAAATAAGAAGAAGAGATAGTTCATCCATATGAGAAGGATGAAAAATTTTTGGAAGTATGAGAAAATAGAGTGTTATATCACCTTCAAAAGACCACATGAACTCTTTGGCAATGGATCTTAACTAAAATGAAATGTTTGAAATACCACATAAAGAATAAAAATATTGATTTTAAAGAAACAATGGGATCTAAGAGAAAGTTGAAAACTAATAAAAAGAAGTCAAAAAAACAACTCAGGATATGAATGAAAAATTTACTAAAGAGGTAGATATTTTATAAAAACCCAGAAATTCTGGAAATGAAAGATTCATCGAAGGAATTAAAAATACAGTTAAAAGCAATAAAATAGACCAAGCAGATGTAAAAATTCCAGAGCTCAAAGACAAGTTTTTGAATTAAACTGGCCAGACCAAAAAAAAAAAAAAAAAAAAAAAAAAAAAAAAAAAAAAAAAAAAAAAAAAAAAAAAAAAAAAAAAAAAAAAAAAAAAAAAAAAAAAAAAAAAAAAAAAAAAAAAAAAAAAAAAAAAAAAAAAAAAAAGAAAGAAAGAAAAAAGAATTTAAAAAGTGAACAAAGCCTTAAAGAATTATGAGATTATGCAAAACAAAACCTATTAATCATATGTATTCCTGAAGGAGAAGGCAAAGTAAAAGTTTAGAAAATCTACTTGAGGAAATATTTGAGAAAAAAAATCTTTACTCTTGCTAGCGATTTAAACATCCAGATATAAGATGCTCCACCAGGGAGCCAGAGACCACCAGGGAGAATCAGACTTTGCAATGCAGATAATAGGTGAAGACTGCACAGAATCCCCAGGGAGAAGAATAAAGAAATGAACAGAGAAAGAGACTTTAAATAGATCATTAAAAGGGTCAACATTTAAGAATTCAGTATTTTATGTAACAGAATATGTCTCATGTCTTACTGGAACATATCTGTTGAGGTAGATATTGTCCTTCAACTTGAATGATACACAGAAAAGTATGGCAGTGTAAAAGAGTAAAGAGAATGAGAAGGCAAAATTGGACGTAGAAATGCCAAGTCCAAATAGTGCCAGTAGAGAAAGGTTGAAGTTAAAAGAGAGGTGACAAAATCTGGGAAGAGAGAATACGAAGTACTTAGAGGAAACTATAAATCTTAAACTGAAAGACTAGTTTTCCACTAATCCTGAAGATAGTGAGAACATAATAAATTAAGTTTCCATGAAGGCAAGAATTGAAGGAATTTGTGCCTTTGTCTTTTAAAACAAGTTGGATGAAAGAGGGTTACTCAAACCAAGGATGGATGTTGAAAACAGATTTCAAGAATTAAACATTTCAAGTAGCTTCTTAGAAGGAGAAAATGATGAAACACAGCTAGAAACGTTCTTAAGTGATTGAAAGCTGTGTATATGGAGAGATGCAAATTCATGTGGATATGATGTAGTCCAGTTATTCTCAGTAGTTCATTTTTTTAGTATAGGAAAACATACTATGATATTAATTTGTGTTAGAAGGTTTTAGAGATATAGAATTCAAATTGAAATATGAATACTATAAGAAGAAACAAATATATTTTCATTTAGTCATTGAAAGTAGTCTATACAAAGACAAATATCTTACTGGAAGTATTAAGATATAGTCACACAATTTTCCACTTCAAGTTATGATGGAGTAACTTGAAAGAGAATAATGCTTCTTCTGAGAACCACTAGGAAAGCCATTTACTATACAAATCAAAACCAAACAAAATAAAATAAAAACAAGAAAACAATTATGATCATAGGTTTTGGAGGAATGCTAGGGCAAGTAGAAATTGAGAGGCAAAGACCTCAGGAGAGGGATGGAGTAGAGAGGTAAGCCAATATTTTACAGACACCTTTTTTTATCCAAATGTTTTCCAAAACCTGGTTCATGGTGAAAGGCTGGGAATGCAGGGAAAGGATGATACAAAAAGTCAGGGAAGCTACCAGATTTGGTTATCAATGGTGTTAGAGTGTTAAACACAGAAATTCAGGACAAGCTCTCAAGAAAGCCAGGGCACGTGTAAGTCAAGAGAAAAGAGGAGCAAGGACATAAATATGATGAACCTCTGGTTTTCTCCCTGAAAATGTGAATTATTCACCTACACAGAGCAGAAAAAATAAGAAGGTAAAAAGATGGCAAAGATCAGTATGGATATGTTTCTCAGTCTTACTTTGTTAAAATAACAGAAATGGAGTCTATGAGCTTCTAAGGTAGGGCCATAATAGACGCATTATTTTTGTTATGGAACAGCTGGATTGTTTCATACTGGAAGCAGGGATAAATGAAAAATAAAATTACCAAAACGATAGCTAAGACAAAACATACGCAATGCCTGAAACTCAATAACAAAGATAGATTATGATTAATTGAAGATACATTTTCTAAATGTTAAAAAAATCAGTAAAGACACACAAAAGTTATTTATAATAGGTAAAAAAACAAGACAGAATGAAATAATATAAAATAATTATTCAAAAAAAGAAGAAAATAAGAAAAAAGAAAGAATGAAGAACACATGGAAATAAGATATAAGGATGGCAGATATAACTTCACTGATATAATTATGTTAGATGCTAATGGTCTAAAGCCCCTAATTTAGAAGTAGAGATTGTTGAATTACATAAAAGAACATACTAAAGTCTATGCTTCTGACATATATTTAGATACAAATAAGAGAAAAGAATGGAAAAAGATACATCATACCGGCACTGGTCAAAAGAAAGCTCAATTGGCTATATTAATCTAAGAAAAGGTAGCTTTCATACCAAAAATTATTAGCAAAAAGGGAAAAGAGGGTCAATTCATAATGAAAAAGAGATCACTTCATCAAAATGATATAACATTCTTAAATATATAACAGAGATTGAAAAAATATGAAAAAAAAAACAAATGGAATTGGGAGCAAAAATAGAAAAACCTACAATAACACATTGCTGTATGACTCAGTGACAAAACAAGTCAGGCAAATTAACTATATGAAATTAAATGAGGCCAGGCACGGTGGCTCATGCCTGTAGTCCTAGCACTCTGGGAGGCCGAGGCAGGAGGATCGCTTGAGGTCAGGAGTTCAAGACCAGCCTGAGCAAGAGTGAGACCCCGCCCCTACTAAAAAGAGAAAGAAATTAGCTGGACAACTAAAAATATATAGAAAAAAATCAGCCAGGCGTGGTGGTGCACACCTGTTGTCCCAGCTACTTGGGAGGCTGAGGCAGGAGGATCACTTGAGCCCAGGAGTTTGAGGTTTCTGTGAGCTAGGCTGACACCACGGCACTCTACCCCAGGCAACACAGTGAGACTGTCTCAAAAAAAAAAAAAAAAAAAAGAAATTAAATGAAAATAAATTACAACATATCAAAATATGTGGGCCGCCAACAAAGTCAAAGTTGGAGGGTAATTTATAGCAATATTTACATTAGAAATGAAGAAAGGTCTCAAACAAATGACCTCAATCTAGTCTTAAGACTACAAAGAAAATAGAAAATTGACCAATGTAAAAAGAAGAAAGAAAAAGAAAAGACAGTAGCAGTGGGTGAATGGAAATCTGAAAAAATAAAAGATAAAATATATGAAACCAAAAACTTGTTTTTAGAGAAAATCTAGCTCCACAGTGATTAGGATAAAAACAGCCAAGACACAAATAACCACTATCGAACCTCAGAAAAATAGCATTCTTAATGATTCTTCCAATATTCAAAGAAATAATATGTTTAATTTTATGCTAAGATATTTGAAAATTTAGGTGAAGTTGATGAGGTATTAAAAAAGAAAGGCCCCCAGATCACTGCAAAACATAAATAGATAACCTAAATAGCTCTATTTTTTAGTAAAGAAATTGAATTTGTCATAAACTTTCTCACAAATTAAATTCTAGGCTCAGATGCTTACCTGGTCAATTCTATCAAATATTTATAGGAGAACTCATACCAATTCTCCCGAAATTCCTTCAAGAAAATTTGAAGAGGAGAAAATTCTTCCCCACTCATTTTATTAGGCCAGCAAAACACTCACATCTACATCAGAAAAAAAACACATTAGAATAGATAAAAGTATATACTAATATTCATCATGAACATAAATAAAATGTTTTATTTATCACATCAAATCTAATAATGTTCTAAAAGAAAGTTCATCATGAATAAATTGAGTTTATCCTAGAATGAAGTTTGCCAGAATATCTCCAAAGTATATCTGTACTATAAAATCTAGAATAAAACAATAGATATTAATTTACTTTCTTAAATGACTTCATTTTGCCTGCATTTGGTTGCCTGTTTTTTTTTTTTAATTTTCGCTTTAGATGACAACGAATTTGTAAAACAATATCTACAGAGAGAACAGAAAGAAAATTCAAACTTGTCTTTAGCATGGTTGATTAAGATTGTTTATTAGTACTCATGGTTCTGAGAAATTTCAGCATTGAACTCTTGATTGGTAATGACATATATACTTTTAGATCTGTCAAATGGGGAAAAACTGTAAATGTCTTTATTATGTCAGCTGAAAATTTTCAAGGTTTTGTGAACTAAAATAAAACCCTAAGCCCCATGTAGACTGAATCAAAGGTATTCAAACTGTTCAAATCATGTTCAAAAAAGGCAAATGCCAAACTGTAACCAATTCAACTTCTCTGTACCTCACTTCTGTTTTCTGTATGTCACTTTCTGTTATCTGTCCATAAGTCTTCAACTGCGTGGCACCACCAGTGTCTCTCTGAATCTATCCTGGTTCCAAGGCTGCAGATTCACAAATTATTCTTTGCTCCATTACACTCTGTTAAATTTAATCTAAGTTTTTTCCTTTAACAACACATTCACATTACAGCGTATTGCTATAATTGTTCTGATTTAATATTGGTTATTGTTATTAATCTCTTACTGTGCCATATTTATAAATTAAACTTTATCATAGCTATATATATATGTATATATATATATATATGAAAAATCAGTAGATATAGAGTTTGGTAATATCTCCTAGCATTTTCAGGCATCCACTCGGAATATATCCCTTGTGCATAAAGGTAAATAAATATAATATAATGTAATATATCCTTTGCAGATAAAGGGAGATTAATCTAAATACAGATATTCATCTACATTGTGATGAACAAATCATATACTTTGGTGTGGGACTTCTGGGATGGCAGAGTCAATAGTTCAGCAGACCCTCTCCTCAGTAAAGCAAGGTCACTAGTAAAAATTACAAAAATAAAATCATCGAAAGTCTGTGGATATTGTCCTAAGGGAATGTAGCAAATGGAGAATCATTCATTCAATGTACAAAATTTTAGTGAGAACAGCAAGAGAGTCTGTGGTATGTGAGGCATGACCCACTAACTTATTCCCACCCAAATCCTTGTTATGTAAGCTTTACACGAGACAGGGCACTGTGGGTGGGTATGACTGAGAAGCTGGGGTCTCTCCCTCTCCTGCTAGCTTCCAGTCTGGTAGTATGATTTCACCCTGAGAAAGGCAGGTTTCTGACATTCTCATCCCCTCAGCAACGTGAAGCAAAAGCTCCACTTCAGGCAGGTGCAACCTTGAGGATGGATTCTCCCATTCCATTCTGTACTCCCTTGTAGGGCAGAAGCTCTACATTACCCACAGCAGACTGAAATTCAGGGGTTCCAATTGTTCTGGCTCCCAGCTTGCTTGTAGGGCAGAGTTTTCACAAAAGGACAGAAAAGCGGAGAAGACCAAGGATCACCAGACCCCCCAGTTCATAGAGTGAAGGTATCACTCTGGTAATTGTGGGTCTCTGTCCTTATCTCCAGGCAGCAGAGGAAGGGTCCTGCCCAGGGGAAAGACAAAGAGCTTTACAGCTCTACCTGAGGGGACTTAATTTATTTGGAACAAAGCTTAGAGATATCCATGCCTCAAGGTGTTGTTTAAATCAATGGAGATCTTTTGGGTAGAACAATTAAGAGGCAGCTGGTAATTCCCTGGTCAAGCAGCTGGAAGTTTAATAGAGAAAACTGGGGAAAGTGACGGCCAAGAATAGACCTCCTGTGATCATAGTCAACTTTGAGGGGTTAGAAAGGATATACATACAAATGAAAGCTGCACTTGGAAGCAATTGAAACAGGACAAGGGGGCAGACCTAAAAGCATTCCCCAAGCTGCACGCAAGCTAATCGAAACAAGACAAAAACTAACTGAACGTAAGGAGCTTAAACAGAACCTCTGACCACACTAACTAAAATGAAGTACTCTGACCCAGGAGCAAGTCCTAGGAAGCCAGGCTTAAAAATAAAATTATATTCATTCATCACTGGTAGTAGAGAAGATTGAATGTATGTTCGTAGCTGAACCTTCTCATGAAGCAAGAAGTGAAAGACACTTCAGCTACTAGTCTCTGGCTGAATGTAGGGCAAAAAATAAATGCACTGAACTTTGATAGCAGCTTCCAAAGCAAACACATACCCAAATGCATAGCTTAAAAATTTAACTCTCTAAGAGATTTTAGTAGAACCTTTAATCAATATATGGCTTATGATAATCTAGTGGTGACACCATGGTAGATAGGCTGAAAAATTAAAACAAAGAAAGAAACATCTGAGCAGGTACACCAGAGAATGCACACTGCATGAGAAATACACTTTGTAGAATAAATTGAGCCAAGTCACTACAACAAATAAACAACTAAAATGACTAAGCAAATAGTGACGACGACAACAACAACTGCCATGGGGAATAAGGAAGGAGTGAAAGGGATCATTATCCAGAATCGCTAGGTTGTATTATTCAAAAAGGCCAGTTTTTTAGAACTAAAACTTGAAACATCACAGTAAACAAAAACAAAACAAAACAGGAAAGTACAATCCACACACAAGAACAAAAAAACCAAGCAATAGAAACTGGCTTTGAGGAAGCCCAGAGGATGGAGCTTGTGTAAAAAGATTTCGAACCAGCCATTTTAAATATGTTTAAAAGAACCAAAGGAAACAATATTTTAAAATTTAAAGGAAGGTATAAAACAATGTCACATAAAATAGAAAATATCTGTGATTAAAAAGTACATAAGTGAAATAAATATTTCACTAAAGTATCTCACCAGTGTATTTTGGCTGGCAGAAGTGTTAGTGCACTTGATCAATGGACATGATGCAATCAGAAAAACAGCAAAACAAAAATGAACAGAGCCTTAGAGAAATGCAGAAAACTATTAATTTCACTGAATGAGTTATAAAAGCATTATAAGGAGAGATGAGAAGAAAAATATTAGAAAATAATATGCAAAGGAATAATGGAATTAGCTGAAAAATTCCCATAATTTAATAAAAATATAGTAATATACATATCTATAAACTTGCTATAAATTTCAAGAAGAGTAAATGGGAATAGATCCAACCTACACACATAATAGTTAAAATGTTGAAACCAAAGTTCTTGAGAAATTGTTGAAAGCAATGAGAGAAAAAAATAATACATCAATTACTAGAGAAATCTAATGACTGACTTCTCATCAGTAAATTAGAGGCAAAAAGGCAGTGGGATGACATATTCAATATATAGAAAGAAAAGAAAAGTACTGTCAATCAAGAATCTTATATCCAGTTCTTATATTTAGTGAAAGTTTCAAAAATGAAGGCAAAATTACAGGCATGTCTAGATAAACAAAAAATGAGAGAATTTGTCTGTAAAAGACCTACTTACAAGAAATAATAAAGTTCTTTGGACTGAAAGATATGGACAGCAGACTGTGATTTGAATGCACATAAAGAAAACAAAGAGTTTTGTTAAGATAATGTACGCTTTTTACAAAAGCCAGTACATTCCATGTTGTTTTTCTTTTCTCTTAATTTATTTAAAGAGAAATTGCATGAAATTAAATGCATACCATTGTATTTTTTGGCCAATAACATAAAAACAATAATATATTTGACAATAAGAGCCAATGGAGGAAGGTGGAAACAAAACTGTGTCGGAGTAAGGAAATGACATTTGATGGTACCTCAAATCCATGGAAGAAATTAATATAATTGTCAGGGTGGCAGTCTGCCCTCCATTCTTGGTGTACTCTTGGCTGAAGAATGATCAGACACATGGAAGTGTCAAGTCCAGACTGTTATCTCCGTCCTCTATCGCCTTTCTTGGAAAAAATCATCAGCAGCGCCAATATGACAGAGTAACCCCAGGTAGGAAGCAGTTTCACTTGAACAGCGTAGAACGAAACGGGTCTGTCTCCGAGAGCGGAGAGAGACAGACTGACGGACCAACTTACTCACTCACTTGCTGACCCACCCACTCCTGACTTCTCAGATTGCTGGATCGTTTCCTTTTATTAGCCCAGTCCGGAGTCGGGCTCTCCGGGAGGTGTGGGTGTTATCAAATGATCAACAGGTGTCCTCAAAATTCCATCCGTGAGCTCCCTCTAAGAAAACCCACCAGGGGGAGGGTGTGAACCGCAACGCAGATTCAAGCTAATGGCATAATAATTACCCTTAATTACTCTAGTTCACTTTCTAAATCCAATTATGCCTGGACTGGGAAATTCCCAGATTGATAAATATTCCTTCCTTCCCTGCGTATAGCAGTTGCTCAAGATAGGATGAATGGGGGGCGGTGGGAGGGGAACACCACAATGAAATACCTGCCCTTATCCTTCTTCCCAGGTGGAGCAATTGCTCCAAACAGCACCAAAGCAGGCAGCTCTTGTTTGGAGAAGAGCTGGAGATCTCATCTACCTAACATAATCATTAAAGGTAAATAGGAAAATTAAAATAAGAAATTCATCATAAATAGCTAGATGTAGATAGATAAAGATGATATGAAGGCACATATAGATCCAAACTTAGTCTCATTTTTTGTCTCATATTCTTTTTTTTTAATTTCAGTATATTATGGGGGTGCAGATGTTTAGGTTACGTATGTTGCCCTTGCCCCCCCCCCCAAGTCCGAGTTCTCTCATATTCTTTAAAGGAAATAAAAAATATTACATAAAGTATCATTTATGAAAAATTATTTTAGGATTACAAGATATAGAAATGCAATATGGATAATAAGAACAGCAAAATGGGTCTTATGTAAGAGAGCTATATAAGAGTAAATTTTCTATATTTTATTGAAACTATAATAAATAAATAAGTTTTCTTGCAACAACAATAACAGTGAAATGAGTACTCATTCAAACGGCTAACTGTTCATATTAAATCAGCATTTAAATGTGCCCATCACCAGGTAGTGTGCATTGTACCAGTTAGGTATGATTTTACCCATTCCTTCCTCCTCCCTCCCACCTATTTGATTTCTGTGGAGTTTTTCTGCCATATGTGTACATGAGTGTCGATCAATCCATTCCAATTTAATAGTGAGTACATGTGGTGTTTGTTTTTCCATTCGTGTGAAACTTCACTTAGGAGAATGGTCTCCAGTTCCATCCAGGTTATTACAAAAGGTATTAGTTCACCAATTTTTATGGATGAGTAGTACTCCATGGCATACATACTTATAACTTTGACTTGAACTGTTTAAAAGCGATTCATACAGCCAAAACATTTGTACTCCTGCAGTATTCTGAAACAAACAAACAAATAGATAAATCAGCATTTAGCAAGAAGATTATAAAGTAAATAAATATTTGGGGAGGAAAAATTATTCAATTGCAGTAAAGAATTTAAATTTATCTCTCATGTAGTATCATAAAATAAATTTTACAAACAGACTAAGAAAACTATGTAGCTTCTAAGAATCTGTCTACATAGATACAACGTATACCAGAAAACAGGAGAAAAATTTTTGAAGAATCATATTTTACAGAAGAAAATCCTAAGAAAGCTGTAAAAAATAAAATCCACATAAAACATAAAATCTAATACAAGAGTAGTAGCTTTGATCATGTAGAACTTAATTTATATCTATAGTGGAATGGCATAAAGTATAAAATCACATTTCAGACCATATTTGAAACATAACTGTCAAAATTGAATTAACTTATAAAAAACACCCCTTCAATACAGTGAAATATGACAATCTAATCAAAACATAGACAAAGGAAATGAATATGGAGCTTTCCAATGATAGTAAACCAATCAATAAATATTTGTATGTATATCAAATCTATCACTTGTCTATCTATATGGTGCTATTTAAATTATGCCTACACAAAAGCAAATTAAAGCACTACAAATTATCATCCACCCATCAGACCATCAAATGTGGAAATAAATAAATAATGTTGGTTGATATTTCCTATTCCCAATTTTCCTCGTTAACAGCAAAACTGAGAGAAAACAATAATAAATGCATTATCTAACATTGCCGCAAACCCAAAAAGAGGAGGATTTACCACGTGCTTATACTGAAATTACTTTCTATGATAGGATGACATCAAAGAGAACAAGTTGGTCAATACGGATTCTCCAACATTCATGTTTATCACCAAAGTAACAGGATTTGCACCATATGCACAATATCAAAGATATTTTAGCATTTACACTTTCCATGAAATCCTTTTGATTACAAGTGGCTCGCTTATTAGTTCATCCTTAAATCATTTCATCAGTCCCTCCCAAATGCCATCCTAAACTTTCTTCCTATGTGGAGCTTCTAATTACTCATGTTCCTCTTCTTCTAATTGTAGGTTATTTCGATGGAATGTTAGTCTTTATTTATTATGCTAGTAACATAAGGAATGTATTCTTAAAACATTTAAAAAATAGTACCTTCACATCCTCTCCTACTATGTTGACTCAAAATTGTCACTTCATGCATGATTGCAAAAATGTAAGTTTCTTCAGCCTTTATCTTTTCTTTCATTTAAAAAAACAATTTGTGGATTAGAAAAATTTCCTAGTAACTGAACTTAATACATTTTGTTTTTCAAGAATATATTAATTATTTATTTTTTTACAAACACGTAGATAATTAAAATACGGATAATTAACAAGCAAATACCAGTCAAGACAAACACTCCCGGAAGCCTGAGATAGGTGAGACATATTAACAGCACTTTGATCTTAGAACTAGAACTTAAGCTAGAATGTAAAGCTCTATCTATGATCTATCATTTTTTTTATCTGTCTGTCTATGCTTATGTATATATATAAAAATCTAATTCCACTCAAGTTAAATGTATTATATATTACATTTATATGAAATGGAAAGTGTTTTGATTTTGATAAATGTAAATATTCCAAATGCCCTATCCTATTATTTATAAATTAGAGATAAGGAAATTAGGTATTCAAAAGAAATACCAGTATTCAGAAAATGTTTTATATATATATATGTACATATAAAATATATATAATTATATATACGAAATTTATATATATATATCTTATAGAGTTAGAAGAATTAAATTAAATAGAATGCATTTATATTATGATATATACAAATAATATAAATGTCCTGCCTTTTCCTTTTATATAAACACAAAGGACTAAAAACCCTGATGAAAAGGACATACTCATTTTTACCCAGTAAATATTGAGAAAATGGGCAACATGTTAGATCTCAATGCCTGTGATATTTTTCAATAAGTGGGTGAGTATGTATTTACAATATTGGTGATATTGAATCACTAATATTAAATATAGAAAAAAGTAGAATCTAAAAAACTCAGAGAAAATTTATGCTTCCATTTCTGCAAATAAATGTCATGGGTAAAAAGGATAAATTTGGAGTCATTTGAATCAAATGTTTATTTAATTTATATCGCATTTTATATGATAATAGAGCATTACTGTTTCCATTAATTTAGATGAAACTGATGAAATAGCTGATGATATTTACCAGCATTATATTTATATGGAAATTTACCTAATAAGGAAGTAAAATAATAAACCTTTGTACAATTTCCACTTAATAACATGAATTCAAAGTAAAATGTGTAATTGTTTCTAGAACAAAAAATAATGAAAATGGATAAAATCTTTTTGTCTTGGTTTATATTTATACTTCTCATCACCCATTAAGGAACTTCACAGTATCACTGAAATACAGAGAAAAGGCCATGATAATCAACGAGTAAAATATCTTTAGAAAAAGCAAACAAAATAATTATAGATGTGTAAACAGATCACTGAGTATAGAATTTATTACATGGCCCTGGGAAATTATATAGGTCAAGTATAGGGAATAGCAAGATAAATATGAGAACATGATATTTAATGAATATAATTCCTAAACTAACAATGATTGAATGGCCTGTAGTTTTCTTTGCAGATACACTTACATAAAATGTATGGTTCTTAACTGAACTATTAATACATTCAAGTGAAATAGTTTGACCAAAACCTTACCCTGAAATACATTAACATTTCTTTTCCAACTACATCAATTAAGATACTAGATCCAAAAGAAAATCTCATAGCAGTGAACAAGGACTTTTTCCCTTTTGTTTCTCTTTGTGTGTGTGTGTGTGTGTGTGTGTGTGAGAGAGAGAGAGAGAGAGAGTGCGTACGTGAGAGTGTGTGTGTATATATATATATATATATATAATATCTTGCTGTATTGATTTTAACTTCATTATTAGTTTTGAAAAAATAAAGAATTAGCCATGTAAAATTAGACCATTGTTTATCCCTACCTAATCTCAATCTTCTCTTCCATTCTCAGATAAGAACCATATTACTGGTGATAAATTTTCTCAAGTATACCGCTATATGTTTTTCACATATAAATATATAAAATGATATAGTAGAACATTTTTGCATATTTTAAGTTTTGTAAAAATATTGGATTTACCATCTACAGCTTCTTTTTAAAAATATACCTATAGTGTTAATTTAATGGTGGTTCATTTATTTAAACCATTGTATAACGATCCATTCTATGACATTTTGTTACATTGAATGTTTGAATATTTAGATTCGAGTTGAAAAAAAAAATAACTAACTAAAAAGAAGTTTACTTTTGCCAAGTAATGTTTATCCATAGAGAGTTGGTTGCTGGTACTGAATTCACAGTTCAAAGATATTACTGAGGGTTGTGTGATTTGCTTGGTCTTCACCTCTTGATTGAATTACAGACATTATGATCATTATAAAAAGAGGAGGATGAAGAAGGGGAAATGCATAAAGGTATTTGCCAGTGGATCTCCCTTTCAAAGAGCTTTCCTAAGAGTTCCACCCAAAGTTTTTAATATGTGTATCCTTCACCTCTACCCTGTCACGTGGATACTCCTAAAAGTAATTGAGCATTGGTAATGTATTATATTTTAATTTTTGGCTGAGCACAATACCCAGATAAAATTTAAAAAATAATAGATGATGCTTACAATTTTTTATGAGAAAAGCATCCTTCAATACATTCATGTATATTTATGTTTGTACACATGTATGTTTAGTAGTGTAAAGACGGGACAATAGATAGGACTACTAAATAATTTACTAATGAAACTGGAATTATTTTAGAATGAAAAGGGGACCTACTAATTAATATTCTGGTACAATAATAAAATACTAGGACTATTCTATGCAAAACCGAGTTTTAGTGTCATTCTTGTCATATAGTGTATATGCCTCTTTACATTAACTAGACATTGCTACATGGCAATTAATAACGATCTATTGTAAAATCAACAGGATTTGAAAGTTTTCTTGTATCTCCATTCTAACCAAATCTTAGTGTTATACTCAGTGTTCAGTTTTTGCCAGTATGATATATGAAAAATAAACCTTTGTAGTTTTCATGAGCATATTCATGGTTACCTGGTAGATTTATATTAACTGTCTACTCAAGCTTTTTTTCCCAAAATTTCTGAACAGATATATTTCCCATTATATTCTGGATTGTTTGTATTTGCACTACTGATTTGTAGCACATCTTTCTATGCCATGTGTTTTATGATCAGAGGTGTTACAGATCACCAACTATAATTAGGTTCCAATGTGGAGTGTCATTATGCAGACACACAAAAGGATATGAAGAGGTATGTTACTCACATAATAAACTTTGTGTACAAACGGGTGCAGTTGTCCAAACTGATGAAAAATTCGTTTAAATATATAGGCAAAGGAGATTAGGTTTTTATAGTGGTTAGGGGTGGCGCCTGGCTGAGAGTTCCCAACCATGGTTTAAACTTTCCATCAGCACCAAAAGGGAGAGCACTCAAACTTTCTTATCAGTTTTCCCAGATGTGGGGCAGAATGGTAAGAAAGGGGAGTGAGGCTTCAATGCTGCCAGCAGTCAAATATCAAAAAAATTGTGTCTCTTTATTATATAGGCAGTCCACTGTTATGGATGAGATGTGTTCCTGAGAACATCTGTAGGCCAGATTTGTATGTAACTCAGATCCCTGATGAACAGCACATATACGATAATAATAATAATAATAATAATAGCAATACTATAATGGCTCATATGTGGTAATAATAATAATACAATGTAATATTGTAATAATAATCATACCCTTCTATTGTAATAAGTTACAAAAACTATTACCATGCTCTTTGTTTTAATTCGAATAAACAGAACATAAAAACAAACTCACCCAAAAGGTTAGATAGGAGAAATCCCAAAAAAGAATATTAAAGGTTAACACTAACCTAATGTTGCATCGCTGCTAGGCTAATAGGAATGCTATGCTTATTTTGATCTTCTAACCAAATCAATAATAACCTTTCCATTTTAGTAATTAATCCGCCACAATGCTCAGTAATAACTGATGGTTTCATTGGAGAACTGCTTTTCATATGTTCCATTATTTTCATTTTATCCTTTATAATTGTTCCAATATTGGAGCGACTAAAGCCTAATGCTTTCTCAGTGAATGATTGTGTCTAGCCTTTCTCTGAATGCTTATCTCTACTTTCATTTCTGTTGTAATCACTTTTCTCTCCACTGCAGGCTCATCCAGACTTGCAGTGGACTTTTGCTTTGAAGGTATGATCATAAGGGTAAACACAGATTCACAAAATTGAATAAAATTTAAGATGAAAGTGATGCTCTGTGTAAGCGACCACATAAACAATGCTAGTGTAAAGATGCTGCACCATCGAACTGCTTACGCCATGCGGGTTTATTTACTTGTGTGGAAGAAACTAGTTCTCAAATTATTAATTTAATTATTTAGTTATAAATTATCCTTACAGGGACCGCTGGGAGCCATTCATAAATGTGCAGCACCCTAAGTCAGGTCATCCATAACCCAGAGGCCTGCCTGTAATTTATCGTGATGGCTACTGGTAAATGAAAGTGTTATGCTTCCTTTCATTGAGTATGAACTTGTTTAAGTAAGCCATTATTGCACTCTATAAGGTCTACTGACAATGGTGGAAAGAGAGGAAAATATTGCATTGATTGCTTTGTTCAAGAATGTAGCATTGTGTAATTAGAGAAGTAAAATTAGTGCCTTGATCATTATCAGTGACGTCTGGCCTACTATAAAGAAAATAAAGTGTCTTGGTGAGGCTTTATATTATTGCTTTAGTAAGTATAGAGTCATGCATAACCTTGATTTATATTTTAGGTATCAGAGAAGCAAGAAATTGTTGACTTCAAATGGTGCTCCCTTAAATGAGGAATTGTTGTTGCTGACATTGGCGAACATATGATCAGACCTTTGGCAATGACCAAAAAGCCTATGTTAAAGTACAGATGTTGCTTACTTTTGGCCAGCCCATCTATTGCAAAGATATCTGCTTGATGCTTAGCTAATCGTGTTCACCTTTGAGTCCTATCTTTTATTAAAGTTGTCCTGCTTAAGAGATGAAAAAACAAGCTGGGTGCGGTGGCTCACGCCTGTAATCCTAGCACTCTGGGAGGCCGAGGCAGACGGATTGTTTGAGCTCAGGAGTTCGAGACCAGCCTGAGCAAGAGCGAGACCCCCGTCTCTACTAAAATTAGAAAGAAATTCATCGGCCAGCTAAAAATATATAGAAAAAATTAGCCGGGCATGGTGGCGCGTGACTGTAGTCCCAGCTACTCAGGAGGCTGAGGCTGCAAGATCATTTGAGCCCAGGAGTTTGAGGTTGCTGTGAGCCAGGATGACGCCACGGAACTCACTCTAGCCCGGGCAAAA
>RJWJ010031496.1:0-19167 GCA_004363605.1 Indri indri
ACTGAACATCACATAAGTGTACATATAAGAATAGCATCTATTGGATGTCGGGTAGGGAGGGAGGGGGAAGGGGGAGGGGCGAGGGGGAGGAGGGGACGGATATATGCATACACAAAGGGTGCAATGCGCACCCTCCGAGAGATGGACATGCTTGGGACTGGGACTTGGGGGGAAGGGGGGGCAAGGGCATCATACGTAAACTAAACACCTGTACCCCTATAAACAACAAACAATAAAAAAATAAAAAAAATAAAAAAAAAACAAAAGACAGAAATTGTCAGAATGAATGAAAACACATAATTCAACTCTATGCTATCCATAAGAGTCTCATTTCAGATTCAAAGACACAAATACAATGAGAGTGAAAGGGTGAAAAAAAAGTATACTATGCAAATAGTAACCAAAAGAAAACAGGAGTGGGTATATTAATATCAGACAAAAACAGACTTAAAGAAGCTTACAAGAGACAAAGGACATTATGTATTAATAAAAGGTTCAATACAGCAAGAAGATACAACAATTACAAACATTCACACACCTATTAACAGGCCATCAAAATATATAAACCCAAAATTGACCAAATTGAAGGGAGAAATAGACAGTCTACAATAATAGTTGGAGACTTCAATACCTCACTTTCAATAATGGATAGAAGAATCAGACAGAAGATAAGTAAGGAAACAGAGGACTTAACCAGATAAACCAACTGGATCTGACAGGCATATACAGAACATTTTACCCAACAACAGCATGAATATTCTTCTCAACTGCACATAGGACATTTTCCAGATTAGACCGTATATTAGGCTAGCAATTAAGTCTCAATAGATTTAATAAGGTTGGTATTGTACAAACTATCTTCTCTGACCACAGTGGGATATAGTTAGAACCAATAACAGAAATAAAATTGGAAAATTCATAAATTTGTGGAAAGTAAACAACACACTCTTTTTTTTTTTTTTTTTTTTTTTGAGACAGAGTCTCACTCTGTTGCCTGGGCTAGAGTACTGTGGCTTCTCGAACTTCTGACCTTGAGCAATCCACCCGCCTTGGCCTCCCAGAGTGCTAGCATTACAAGCATGAGCCACCGCACCCGGCCCAAACAACACGCTCTTAAACAGCAAATGGTTCAAAGAATAAATCACAAGGGAAATGAGGAAATACTTAGAGATGAATGAAAATTAAAACACAACATATTATGCCAACACTGACAGGATGCAGTGAAAGCAGTGTTAAAGGGGAAATTTATAGCTATAAATGCTTACATTAAAAATCAAGAAAGATCTCAAATCAACAACCTAACCTAACTTTACAACTTAAGGAACTAGAAGAAGAGAACCAAACTAAACCCAAAGCTAACAGAAGGAAGAAAATACTAAAGATTATAGCAGAGATAAATGAAATATAGGATAGAAAAACAATAGAGAAAGTCAATGAAACCAACAGGTGGTTCTTTGAAAAGATCAACAAAATGAAAATGGATCACTGTAATACACCACATTAATGAAATGAAGAAAATCCACATAATTATCTCAATTGATGCAAAAAACACATTTGACAAAATTCAGCACACATTCATTACTTTAAAAAAAAAAACAAACCACAAACTGGGAATAGAAGGAATTACTTCAACATAATAACATCCATATATGAAAGACCCACAGGAAACATCATATTCAATAGTGAAAGACTGAAAGCTTTTCCTCCAAGATCAAAAACAAAGGAAGGATACTTGGATTCACCACTTTTATTCAACATATACTAGAAGTTCTAGCCAGAGCAATTGGGGAAGAAAAAGAAATCGAAGGCATCCAAATTGGAAAGGAAGAAGTAAAATTGTTCCTGTTTGTAGATGATATGATCATATATGTAGAAAACCCTAAAGATTACATACATGTACACATATACACAAGCAGCAGAAGTAACAGATGAATCCAGCAAATTAGCAGGATACAAAGTCAACAACCCCCAAATCAATTGCATTTCTACACACTTACAATAAACAATCTGAAAATGAAATTATGAAAACAATTCCACTTACAATAGTATCAGAAAGAATAAAATACTTAGTAATTAACTTAACCAAGTAAGTGAAAGACTTGTTCAATGAAAACTACAAAACATTGCTGAAAGAAATTAAAGATGATATAAGTAAATAGAAACACATCCTATGCTCATGGATTGGAACACTTCATTTTGGTAAGATGTCCATACTACCCCAAACAATCTACATATTCAGTGCAATCCCTATCAAAATCTCAATGATGTTTTGGCAAAAATTGAAGAACTCATCCTAAAATTCAAATAGAATACCAAAGACATTAAGTTGCAGAAATAATAAGATAAAATAAAAATCTTTAAAAGAAGAACAAAGCTGGAGGACTCACAATTCCTGATTTCAAAACCTACTACAAAGCTATAGTAATCAATAATCTAATAATCTAATAAATTGACTACAAGGCTACAGTAATCAAGAATATGGTAATCTACCATCTGTCTTTATGCCAGAAATAAACCCTCACATGTATGGCCAAATGATACTTTACAAAGGTGCCAAGACCATTCAGTGGGGGAAAGAACAGTCTTTTCAACAAACAGTCCTGGGAAAACTGAAAATCCTCATGCAGAAGAATGAAGTTGGACCCTTACCTCACACCATATACAAAAGTTAACTCATAGTGGGTCAAAGAACTAAATGTAAGACCTGAAACTATAAATTTCTTAAAGAAAACGTAAGGCAAAGCTTTACAACTTTGGATTTGGCAATGATTTTTTGGATATGACAAAGCACAGGCATCAAAAGAAAAAATAGGTGAAGTGGACTTCATGAAAATTAAATATTTGTGTATCAAAATACAATATCAACAGAGTAAATGACAACTCAAAAAATGGGAGAATATATTTGCAAATCATCTATCTGATAAGTGATTAATATCTGGAATATACAGAGAACTCCTAAAACTCAACAACAAAAAGACAAAATATTCAATGCAAAAATGGGCAAAGGACTTGAATAGACATTTCTCTAAAGATGATATACAAATGGCTAATGAGCACATGAAAAGATGCACAACATCACTTATCACTAGGGAAATGAAAATTAAAACTGTAAGATACCACCTCACACCCATTAAGATTACTACTATAAACAAAAACAAAATAATAAGAATTATCAAGGATGTGGAGAAATTGAAACCCATGTGAACTATTGGGGGAATATAAAATGATACAGCTGCTACAAAAAAATAGTACAATAGTTCCTTGAAAAATTTTAAATAGAATTTGCATATGATCCCACAATTTCACCTGTGGGTATATAGCCAAAATAATTAAAATCAGGTTCCTGAAGAGATATTTGTACACCTACATTCACAGCAGCATTATTTATAATAACTAAAATTCATCAAGTGTCCACAACAGATGAATGGACAAGCACAATGTGGTCTATTCATATAATAAAATATTATTCAGCCTTTAAAAAGCAAGGATATTCTGACATATGCTACAACATCAATAAACCTTGAGGACATTATGCTAAGTAAAATAACCTAGTCACAAAAAGACAAATATATGATTCCACTTACATGAGGTTCTTCGAATAGTCAAAATCAGAGATAGACAGTAGATTGGTTGTTGCCAGGGGACAGAGGAAGGAGAAATTGGGAATTATTTTTTAATGAGTATAGAGTTTCAGTTTTACAAGATGAAAAGAGTTATGAAGATGGATATGATGGTTATACAACATTATTAATGTGTTTAAAACCACTGAACTGTACACTTAAAAATGATTAAGATGATAAATTTTATGTTACGTGTATTTTACTAAAATAAAAAAATTGGGGGAAAATATTTTTAAAAGACAATATAAAAGTAATTGTTGTTGGTAGCCCTTTTTTCTGTCTGATTTAAAAGATAACTGCGTAGAGTGATATCTATACATCTGGACAATGTATAAGATACATAAAGATTTAATTTATATGACAATGATAGCACAAAGGAGGGAGAACAGTTGCATATGAGCAAAGTTTTTGTGTACTACTAAAATTAAATTTTGACTAATCTGAGATCAGTTATTATAAATTAAGATATTAATGTGGTCCCTGTGGCAAGCACTAAGAAAACCCTCAAAAGATATAGTAAAAGAAATGACAAATGTATTAAAATGAGACACTAGAAAATATCTATTAATATTTAACACAAAAGAAGGCAGTAATGGAAATAGAGGAACAAAAAAGAGACATAACACATATGGAAAACAAATAGCAAATGGCAAACCTAAATCCTGCCATATCAATTAAGGATTCAATGCCAATTAAATATTATTAATAATTAAACACTCCAGTTAAAAGGCAGTAATAGGCTGGGTACAGCGGCTCACGCCTGTAATCCCAGCACTTTTGGATGCCGAGGTGGGAAGGTTGCTTGAGGACAGGAGTTTGAGACCAGCCTGGGCAACATAAAAGACCTGTCTATATAAAAATTTAAAAATTTAGCTAGCACATGCCTGTAGGTAGTCCTAGCTACTTGGGAGGGTAAGACGGGAGTATTGCCTGAGCCCAGAAGTTCAAGGCTGCAGTGAGCTATGATGACACCACTATGCTCCAGCCTGGGTGACAGAGTGAGATCCTGTCTCTTAAAGAAAAAAAAAAAAGGAAGGAAATAGAAAAATGGATTCTTTAAAAACCATGATCTAACTATATGCTGTCTGCAAAAGACATACATTCAAAGACACAAATAAGTTGAAAGTAAAAGAATGAAAAAAGATATACTATGCAAACACTAAGTAGAAGAGAGCTGGAGTGACTAAACCAATAAGAGGCAATATAGACTTTAGGACAAATATTGTTACTACAGACAAAGAAAGACATTTTATAGTGATAAAAGGGTAAATTCATCAAGAAGATATAACCATTATAAACATATATGCATCTGACAAAAAACCCCAAAATATATGAGCAAAAGCTGAAATAATGAAGGGTGAAGTGGACCATTCAACAATTGTTGGAGACTTTCAACTTTGAATAGCTTATGTTCAGTAATGCATAGAGCAACACAACAGAAGATCAAAAGGAAATAGAAGATGTCCACAATGCTATAAACCGACTAGACCTAGCAGACATCTATAGAACACTCCACCCAACAACATTCTACGGAATAAACTGAATGTTGTCAAAAGCTAAGTCTCAATAAACTTAAAATGATTGAAATCATGGGAAGTATATTTTCTTACCATGATGGAATTAAAGTAGAAATCAATGACAGAAATAAATTTGGGTAATTTAAAAACATGTTGAAATGAAACATTGCGCTCCTTAGTAACCAATGGATCAAAGAAGAAATCACAGGAGAAGTTAGAAAATACCTTCAGATAAACAGAAATGAAAACACAACATGCTAAAATTTATGGAAAGAAAAGCGATGCTTAGAGAGAAATTTATAGCTGACTCATATTAAATAATAAGAATGATCTCAAATCAATAATAACCTAACCTTCCATCTAAAGAAACAAGAAAAGGAGAGAAAACTAAATCCAAAGCAAGCAGAAGGAAATAATAGATATTACAGCAGAAATAAATGAAAATAGAAAAATAATTGAAAAAAATCAATGAAAACAAAAGTCAATTCTTTGAAAAGATCAAGAAAATTGAACAGCTAGATCAAGAAAAAAAAGAAAGAAGACTCAAATTACTAAAGTCAGGAATGAAACAGGAGACATTACTAAAGAACCTGCCAAACGAAAAGATTTGTGAGAGAATCCTAGGAACAACTAGATACCCACAAATTAGATAATCTAGACGAAATGGACAAGTTCCTAGGACACAAGCTATTGAAATTGACTCAAGAAGAAATAGAAAATGTGAACAGAGCTAATACAAACACAGAGATTGAAGTAGCAATTATTAATCAAAAAAACTTTCCACAAAGAAAAGCCCAGGATCAGATAGATTCACTGGTGAATTTTACCAAGTGTTTGGAGGAGAATTAACACAAATCCTTCTTAAACTCTTCCAAAAAAAATAGGAAAGGGAATAGTTCCTAACTCATTTTATGAGGCCAATATTACCCTGATACCAAAACTAGACACAATCATCACAAAGAATGAAATCTATAGACCAATATCTCTTACAAATATAGATACGAAAATGTTCAACAAAACTTTAGTAAACTGAATCCAACAATATTTTTTTAAAAAGATTATGCACAATGATGCAGGTCTGGTTCAATATGAAAAACAATCAACATAACACACCATATTAATAAATAAAAGACAAAACTACATGATCATTTGAATAAAAGCAGAAGAAGCATTTGATGAAATTCAACATTCTTTCTTTACAAAAATAAACTAAGAGCAAACTAAGAGTAGAAAGGAACTTCCTCAACCTGATAAAGGGCATCTATGAAAAAAACCACAGCTAACATCATATTTAATGGTGAAAGACTGAAAGTTTTCCCCCTAAGGTCAGCAACAAGACAAGGATGCCGGCTCCCATTATGTCTATTCGACACTGTGCTGGATGTCTGAGCCAGGGCAGTTAGGGAAGAAAATGAAATTAAAGGCAGCCATGTTGGCAAGGAAGAAGTAAAACTATTTCTATTTGCAGATGACATGATTTCATACATACAAATCCTAAGAAATCCATACAAAAAATATTGGAGCTAATAAATGAGTTCAGCAAGTCTGCAGATACAAGATTAACATACAAAAATCAGTTGTATTTCTATACACTAACAATGATCAATCTAGAAATGAAATTGGGAAAACAATTCCATATAATAGCACCAAAAAAAAAATAAAATACTTAGGAATAAATTTAACCAAAGAAGTGCAAGACTTGTATGCTAAAAACTACAAAACATTGTTAGAAGAAATTAAAGAAGACCTGAATAAATGGAAAGACATTTGTGTTCATCAATTAGAAGAATTAATATTGTCAAGATGGCAATATTCCCCAAATTTGTCTGCAGATCTGATGCAATCCTTACCAAAATTCCAAATGCTTTTTTTTTTTAGAAATGAAAAGGCCAATTCTAAAATTAACATGGAATTGCAGTTAGCAAAAACTACCTTATAAAAGAAGAACTAAGTTGAAGGATTCACACTTACCAATTTCAAAAATGACTACAAAGCTACAATAATCAAGACAGTGTGGCTTAGGGATAGACATATAGACCAATGGAATAGAATTCAGAGTCTAGAAATAAACCCCTACATTTATGGTCAATTAGTTTCAACACAGGTGCCAAGATCATTCACTGGAGGAAAGAATAGCCTCTTCAACAAATGGTGCTGAGACAACTGGATATCCACTTGCAAAAGAATGAATTCAGATTCCTACCTCACACCATATACAAAAATTAACTAAAAATTGATCTGAGACCTAAAAGTAAAAGCCGTGGGTTTTGGCTCACAGGGGTAGACAGAACTGGCTGAAGGGTTGGCCTCTCAGCTTTTTTTTTTTTTTTCTTTTTTTTTTTTCATGAGACAGTCTGGCTCTGTGACCCAGGCTACAGTGCAATGGTGTCATCATAGCTCACTGCAACCTCAAACTCCTGGGCTCAAGTGCCCAGGATCCTCTTGCCTTGGTCTCCGAAAGTGCTAGGGCCCAAGATGTTATTTACCTGACATCAGTGCCTGGAGTGTCTCCTCCTAGGGGTGAGGGCACCCCTCCTCTTACACCCTCTCTGGGATCCCATCAGACAGAGCTTGGTGTCTTGGAACCCAGCTCTGAAATCCACTGGGAAGGTGTGGGGGCAGGAGAGAGCTCTGCAAGGAGAGAGGCCACCTTGGGCTGTGTACACACTGCCTGGAGGGGACACAGAAGCCACAGTTCGAAGGCTTCCCTGACACACATTCTAGGCAGAGATTTGGATCCCGGTGGATGGAGGGTGCAGGAAGCTCCCACAAGTCACCAAGGTTTGCAGCAATTCCTGCATTCTGCATCCCGGGTACAGGGGCTCCCAAGACAGCCAACCCTTCCCTGTGGCCTGTGCACCTGGGCCTCCAAGCAACCCCCAGGCTGGGGCCCCTGTTTCCAGGGCTCTCATGGGGCAGAGCGGTGCCACGTGGGCACTCCCCGTCTGCTTCTCCTCAGTGAGGATGGCCAGAGCGATCCCTGAGCCAGAGTCAGGGGTGAGAATTCTAGGCCCTTCTGCAGCTTTCCCTGTGCATGATCCTGTATGGGCCACACCCTCTCAAGGCCTCAGTTTCTCCCTCTGTGGAATGTGGGATGAGGCGGGGCTCCCCAGATGGCCCTCAGCCCCTCCAGCCCCGACATGCTTTAGCACAGAGATAATCCCTCTCCTCGTGACCCTGCAGGCCAGCCAGGCAGCTTTGCTGAGCACGGGACTCCGTCCAAGCTGTGAGTCAGCCCCCAGGGTCCGGCTTTGGCAGCCCCTCGCTGGCCAGTGGGGTTGGCTGTGGGTCCCAGGAAGGGGATTCATAATTTAGGGGTTATGCCTTAATTTTCAGATTTTCTTCTTCCCAGTGGATTTTCTTGCTCTTGTTCTCCAAGATGCTATTATTGCATCTCCAAGATGCAAAAAAGTCCTTCGCTGGAAACGGGCCCAGGCTGCAGTTTGTGGATGTGCATTAGGGTGAGGAGACTGAGAAACCTCTGCCCAGGGTGGCCAGGGGGAGCTAGCAAAGGGGGAAAGCAGCAGGCAACCCCAGGGCGGAGAGGATCAAGCTTGGGACACACCTCTCCTTCTTTCCTAATCTCTTTAACACAGACTTACAACCTGGATCCTGGGGAAGGGGGTGGTGGTGGCACAGCTCTCCCCCTGGGAGTCTCTGCTCCCGGGCCAGCCCCATCCCATTCCATCCAGCACTTGCCCTCGCAGACACTGGCAGCAGGGAGATGCCACCTGGGAGGGAGGCTTGCCCAGGCTGTGGCTGGGACTCCAGCCCTCAGGCTGGGCTCTGCCAGGAGCCCGATGCCTTTGGGGCAGGGTCAGCCCCACTGGGGCCCAGCACTGAGTGGAGGTGCAGAGGCTGCTGGGGTCTCTTCTCTGCTCCCACCTCATCTGGCACAGAGCGGCACGGGATGGAGACATCTGGGCACCCACCAGGCCCTGACACACCCATATACGTGCACACACATGCATACACCTGACATTCATGTTCACTGTGCCATGCACACACCCCACACACAGGTGCACACATGACATGCCCAGTGCATGCAGGCGTGCACACCTGCAGTACACTCACGGCCTGTGTCCAAGGAGGACCCACAGCTGCTCTTGAGGGTGCATCAACTAATGGTGGCCCCAGGTTCTGCAGAGGGCGCCCGATCTGCCTGTCTGATCAGCAGCTCAGTGGGCACTGGAAGGCGTGGCAGCCCCTCATCACCCTTGCCCAAGCCCACCCCGTGTCTCTCACCCCACACCCTCATCACTCCATGCCCCTCCCATCCATCCCCCACCCAGTTATTCTGCAGGGAGGGGCTGGCCTTCTCCTCAGAGCCCCCATCTTGGGTGGGGAGAGCGGCAGGAGCAGACCGAGGATGTGGGAGGGGCCGGCTCCCTCCTCAGGGAGAGAGGCAGTGTGCTCCCGCCAAGCCTGCGTCCCCCGAACCTCCCAGCAACAGCATGGACCCTCTTCTCATGGGACCTGCCCCACCCTGGTGATGGGACAAGTATGAGGGCGACAGCATGGCCATTGCCCCTGCCTCCTGTGGACGGAGCCTGGGCAGCTCCCAGGGCCCGAGCCACTGTCCTGCGTCCTAACACACCCTGCAACCATGAGCACCAGGGTGGACTTGCTGGCCCCTTGGGGAATCTTGGGGACAAGAAACAGCTGGGGCCCTGAAGCCTGGGCTGCCACCGGCCTCCCCCCTCCAACCCCAGGAGGGTAGACGGGGCCCTTCCAGGGTCTTCAGTGCAGTGCAGTGTCTAGGTCTGTCCCAGGCCTGTGTCTTTGGGGAGGTGGTGCAGCCTCCCCAGGATCAGTCAGGGTGCAGGAAAAAGGATCAACTCAGAGGGTTCAGCTGGAGGGTCCCCAACAAAGGGGCCATTTTCAAAGGTGGTTGAAGGAGCCAACCCCAAAGGTGAAGGGCCCAGAACCAGCCCCAGTGGGAAGAGAGGCCTGGAAGGGCCAGGCAGGGAGGGGAGCAGCCCAGCAGGAGTGTCGGGGGAGGGGCACACAGAGCACCCCCCCCCCACCAGCTTCCCTCCTCCTCCTGGCAGGGTCTGCCCAGCCCCCCTGCAGGCCCAGCCAGGCCAGAGCACTGAGGGAAGCCTCCCTCCCTCCCTCCCATGCAGGACCTGCTTCCCAGCCTGGAAAATGTGAGCAGGCCCCCAGCTTGGGCCCAGATGCCCTGGCTCCAGCCGCTCTGGCGGCCTACTTTCCGCTGGGTGCAGGGGGAATGTAGGTCAGCGTTTGCCTGCCTGGCCTGAGCCAGAGCCATGGAAGGAAAAACACTCAGCCTGGGGCTGCTGGGAAGAGGCTCAAGGCTGTGGGGAGGACATTCCAGCCACCAGCTCCTGCTCAGCGGGCAGGGAGGGAGCCCTGGACATAGCCCAGTCCCTGGATGTCTCTGAGGCTAGCTCCAGGGCCTGCCCAGTAGTTCATTCTTCCAGTCTGTCACTTGGTTCCAGCTGCGATCCCAGGACCAGGTCAGGCTGGTGTGTGGTCCGTCCCAAAGAAGGTGCTTCACTCTCCCCTGCTCATGTCTTCCCCAGAGGCAACTGGACCAAGCCTGCTGGCCTCTTGGTGGGCACCCCAACAGACCACACACAGCTTGGTGGACCTGGCAGCCCCTTGCCCCTCAGACAGTGGGAAGCCCACGACTGTCTGTCAGCGCCTGCACCTCCCAGAGCCCTCCCCTGCTCAGGCTGCAGGTGCCAAATCCCCCACACCTGCAGGTTCCAGGCATCACTCCGAGGGCTCCAAATACGAAGGGCATTCCTGGAATTGTGCCCCCTGCTGGCCCCCTGCAGGACCCTGGTGGCCATGGACAGCAGGGCTGAAGGGTGGGCTCTGAGCAGAACCACTATGGCAGTGCCCAGCAGGCAGAGGCGGTAAAGACTGGACGGGACCCCAGGCCCAGGGACACCCCTGTGGCAGCTGTTGACACACTGTTCTTGGTGGGGCACTGGCTCCCCTTCCTACTAGGAATTTCTAAAGGAAGTTTCAAAGCATAGAAAACAAGTTTTGTTCTTAACGACTTCAGAAAAGATCAGCCCTCTCCCTCCCACCTCAACCACCTAAAAGGGAGAATGAGTGAGGGGCACCCCCCCCGAAACTGTCTCCTCTGGCCTGTGCAGGGATGGGGCCTGTGTCAGGACAAGGGCAGGTGGCACCCTCAGCCCCGCGTGGTAGGTGGCCCCCCTTGGTAAGCTGAGGTGGGCTCAGGCGTCTTCTGGGCAGAGCCAAGCAGCAGACGAGGGTGCCCACCAACCTGGAGGGCCTCCAGGCACAAGGCTCCCACAAACAGATCCCAAACACTGCATCCCCAACCAACTCTACCGCCAAGATACTTTTAAGAAATTATTTCTGAGATCATTTTAGACTTTAAAAAGTTGCAAAATCAGTGGAGTTCCCATATATGCTTCACTCAGCTTCCTCCAGTGTTAACACTTTAGCCCCAATGCAATGGTCAAGACCAGGATATTAACACTGGTACCGTATTATGAAGGAAGCTCCAGACCTCCCTGAAATTTCAGCAGTTTTTCCACTAATGGCCTGTTCTGAGACTTGTCACCCCCCCAGTCTGGCACAGGTCCTTGGGTTTTGCTAGCCCTTTGTGACCTTAAGGGTCGGGCCTGGTGTCGGATGTCCTGAGGCTTGGGTTTGCTGTTGCCCCACAGTTGGAGTGAGGAAGTACACTGGTCCTTCTTGGGTGTCACATCAGAAGCCACGTTGTGGCTACGTCTGCACCCGACAGGCCTGGGAGATGTCGTCCCCAAGATTGGCCCCCTGGGGAGGGGAGTCACCGTGTCCACCACCACTCCAGGAGTCCCACCCTCTGTAGGGGAGGGGTGGGCCTGGGAGCCATCAGGATGCTACATCCAGGACATCCCTGGCCACAGAGAGTGGTCAGGTCCCATGAGCCTGGGACGGGAGGGGGCTTCTGTCCCTTTGGTCCTGTTCCAGCACCCTCATCATCCTCCCCACCCTGTGGGGATCACTTTCCAGGGGAAGCAGGGCTGGGCCTGCACAGTGCTGGGTCCAGCTGGCCTGGCACTGGAGAGGCCCTCCACCCCACTTGTTGCAGTCAGTGGTTCCCGCTTTGCTATGAAGGCCTGAACTGGGGTCCTGTGACCAATGCAAGAACAGAGGGATGTGAGGCGTTCCTAGCGTCCTCGCCCCTGAGGAGGCACGTGGAGACTGGAGGCTCCCCATGCTCAAGCTACCCTATCCCCTCCTCCCCGACTCGCCTCTGCCTCCTTGTCTGTGACCATGAATTGCGTCTATCGGGGTGCCCGGCAACCAGCAGTGCTTGGCCAGTGTTGGTGGGAAGGCACAGCCTTCTCTAACTTCTCTTACTGGGCATACCCAGAGGAGGCCTCGAGTTCTGGGGTCAGAGGGACCAGGAGAAATCCCAGCTTGTCACAGCTGTGTGTCCTCAAGGGACAGATAGCACAGGGGTCCGTACATCTCTAGGGCCATGTGCACTCGGTGGGAACTTCTCACCTCTGCCATTAGGCTGTGAAAATAGCTGTGGGAAAGGGCACAGGAGGGTGCACAGCTGAGCCATCCAAGACCCATGAGCCCTTGAGAGCACGCCAAGGGTGCACGAGGCAATGCGCAGAAGCACTGAGCAGAGCGCCACTGCGGTTTCCGCAGCTGCTGCCTGCCATGCAGCCCGTTTGGGCCCCCGCCTGTCTCCTCGCCTGCTAAACCCCATGGAAGGGTGGTGCGGCCAGGGCAAGGGCGATGTGTGTGTTGTGCTTGCTGGCAGAAAGAGCGTGTTACTTCCAGAGAGAACATGTTCATGAGGCCTGGAGTTCTCAACTGCACCCCAAGAAGCAGGGGATAGTGAAATGTCATCCATGGATCATGGAGGGATCTAGACTCTACCCCAGGCAGCCCACGCCAGCCCAGAAATGCCACCTGTGAGCATGAAAGCAGACACTAGAGCGTGTGTTGTCCATATACCCTATCCAGCGAAAATGCTGGAAAAATCAGCCAACTGACCATGACCAAAACAGAGGATATGAGATCAATGCAACATGAGGCTGAGGGGAGAGGAAACGGGGTTGGGCCGGGAGCTGTGCTGAACGTCAGTGCACGGCAATATGCGCACTAGACGGGGCGGCCGGGTGCTGTGAATGACCAGGGTGTGAGTCATGAACCTGTACGTGCCACACAGCGCGGGAGCGAACACATAAAGCTGACTGCAAGTCAGCACAAAGGGGACTTGGGGGACACGCAGCTACAGGAGCACTCGCTGTGCCTCTTCACAGCTGGGTCTGCGGCAACAGAAAAATGCAAACGGACATAGACTTGATCTTCACATTCCTCACAGAGAACATATAGCACTTTTTATAAGTCTGTGTCATGTATCGGCTGCTAAGAAAACCTCCATGAACTAAAAAGTAGATTAATTTAAATGATTTTATTATAATCCACAAAAATTAAAATAAATAAAAAGTGCCATCCCTTCCTCTTAAAACTTAACCACTCAGAAACTAAGGAACATATTCCCGAGTAACCCTTAGGTAAACAGGGAATCAAATCTGCACATGGCTCTCTGAAAGCCGGGAGAATGTAAATGTCTAACCAGAGCTGGGGCTCAGCCACCAGAGTGCTCAGAGCCTCCGACGCATCTGTTATTTCACAGGAAAGAACAAACACGAGGGTTTGTGCCCATCTTAAGAAAGTAGAATGAAAGCAATAAAATACCTTTTAAGAAGTAGAAAGGGAATTATGAAGATAAAGCCAGAAATTAATGAAGTATAATAGAAAACAAGTAAAAAGGAAAAATGATTGTTTCTTATAAAATAAATAAAATAGACATGAGTATTTTGATTTAGAATTTGAGTACATTGAAATTTAGAAACCCACAGATGATTAGGAATAAGAAAGGAGACTCAAGTAAGGAAAAGATTCATGACACCACTCGATAATCTGGGCAGCTATTTGGATCCTGAAGCAAACAGGTAATTTTCTAGTTGATATAAATTGCCAAAATAACTTCAAATGAGAGGAAAACATGAATACATGGTTACAAGACACTGAAAAGGTGATTAAAAATGAACAAATAAAGGAAAACACTAGGAACAGATGTTCACAGCTGAGTATGATCTAATTTTAAGTTGGGAAAAAAGTCATCCCAGTGTTATTTTAACCTTTCCAAGGCATAAAAATATGGAAACTCTGTAATTCATCTCATGAAACCAGTAAAATTTAATGTAAAAACCTCATGTAGAACAAAAAGAGAAAACTATAGACAAATATCACTTTTAAATGAAAATGCAAAAAATATCTACATAAGACATTAGCAAATAGAACCCAATAAAATATCTGCAGAATTATGTATTATGACCAAGTAGATGTAGAGAGGCTCAATGATGACGTCATTTCATTATCAAATAAATATAGAAAATACAGAGAACCAAAGCAATATAGACACAGAAATTTGACCAAGTCCAGCAATCATTATTAATAACAACACTAATTAAAATAGAAAAAAATACGAAAGGCTCTACGTACCACCGTGGCCAAGATCATTCTGCATGGAAAGCAAACTGTTTCAACAAATGCAGGAATGACTAATGATACCTGCCATTGTCATTATTATTCAACATTTTCACGGAGGTTCTAGCAAATACAATAAGATAAGAAAATCAAGTAATGATATAAACATCAGAAAAAATAGATAAAATGATTTATTTTTGCTGATGACATGAGTATAAACCTAGAGACTCCCCTATACCTGAGTTTAAAAACTAAAAATCAGTTAGAAAATTTAATACAAGATGAATATACAAAAATTAGTAATTTTCCACTCCTCTAGCAATAAGCACCTGGAAATAAAAACAGTCAAAATATCCCATTCCCCGCAGTGACTGTGTGGGGAGGCCGCAGGCTAAGAGCTGTAACCCCCGGCTCCCACGGTCCAGGGACCGGAGGAACACAGGCGCTTGTTTCTCTCCCATGGGTTGGGGGGCAGACAGCTGGGTGGGTGCTCTTGTTGCCACGTGTTTTGGGACCAGGTTGCTTCCACCTCACTTCCCCTCCAGCCTTGAGGGGGCGCCGTTGCTGGCTGCAGGGTAAGCTCGGCTGTGGAAATGCCCACATCCAGCCCTCGAGAGGGGCAGAGACGGGGAGAGGCAGGCACCACATTTCCTAAGGCCACGTCTTAAGTGGCCATGGTGCCCCATTTGCATTCTCCTGGTTGGCACTTAGTCGGGTTCTGGCCTGACTGGTATGCCATCTTGCCACACGCATGGGGAGGGCACCATTACCACAAGAGAAGGGACTGGGCCTGGTCTTCCCACGATGGGAAAAACCATACAATACTTTTGACAAAACAGATGGGGATTTGACTTGAGAAGAACCGTGAACTCGGCACACGTCAAACAGAAAGGCTGAACAAGTGGAGGCTCTGCATGCTCTTGGGAGGACTGAGCCCTGCAGATGTTCGTTCTCCTGATGAGGGAGTGTCCACTTCCAGCCAGAATCCCAACTTTCAAATTGGCTGAAATAACCTTAAAGTTACTGTGGAAGAGTAAGTGCATAGTACGTGAAAAGTGAGAAAGAGGGTCAGCATGGGCCCTGGTTCAAATCCCGGCTCTGCCAGTTACCAGTGACTTAGTGTCTCTGGGCCTCAGTTTCCACTTCTGGCAATGGGGATGTTGGGAGTGAGTTAACATGAGAAGTGCCCACAATGGCAGTGGATGCCTGGTAAGCACTTAACATGTTGGCTGGCTTCAAGAGTACTCTTTCCGGGCATCACAACACACTTAACACCACCGAGGTCCAATCCATGTGCCGCTGACAGGGATTGTAAATCGTCCAGTGCCACGGATCAGAGTCCAGAACCCCGAGGACCTTATGAATTACAAAGGCAGAATTTAAAGTCAGTGGGGAGCTGGTGGCCTGATTAGGTCGTAAGTGAAGGACGCGTCCTGGAGTGAGCAGAGCCAGAGGGGGCCTGGGAGCCGTGTGGCCCCTGCTAGGAGGGGGCTCAACCATAGAGCAAGCAGCCCTGGGTGTCCAGAGCCCAAATGGCCCCAAGGGCCCCGAGAGAAGCTTCTAGCATGGGCAGGGGTGGCTCCGCGCCCCTGAGGACCAACTGTTCAGCTCTGAGCTCTCAAGACGTGGTAGCAATCTGGCAGGAATGTGTAAACCATGAGCTAACTGCTCTGGGAGTGTGCTTCCTCAGGCGGCCCCTGTGACAGCTGTTCCCCCTCATAGCTGAGCTGCCATGGCTCCTTCCTTTCCAGCAGGCAGCCAGGGCTGCAGCTGCTGCAGCCAGGTGTGGACACGCCCACCTGCTGTGTGGACATTGCCAAGAAGGGACAGGGTGAGGAGGGGCACCCATCAAAGGCTCTTGACCCCTCTGGTGTCTGCCTTTGTGGTGACCCTCTCAGGGACCCTCAGCTCCCCAGGCAGATCCTCAGTGCCACCAGCCAGGCATGGACACCTCCCTGACCACTAATCTAAGCCCCAAGTGATGCTTCTGCCCTGGACTGAGGTGTCCCAGCTCCTTCTTGGGTCCCGCCGATCATGCATCTGCATGCCTGATATTCTGGAAGGTTCCAATTCCTCCCGCATGGCCTGTCCCAGCCCTGCCTGGCCCCCAGGCTGAGGCTTGTGGCTCCCCCTGCAAGGTCTGCCTGGGAGGCCGTGTGAATGCCCCTGCCTCCCACGGCAGCTGGACCCAGGCTCCCCACCAGCCACATGCGGACCCCCAGCCCACCCCACCCCATCAGGATGTGGCCAGTGGACGAAGGATGGGGCTCCTTCAGGGGCAGCATCCACTCAAGCTGGGGGAGCAGGCAACTCACTGTCTCCACCTCAGGATGTCTGGGGTGGGCCTGGACGGGGGGATGCTGGGGCTCTGCTCCCCACCCTGCTGGCCTTCTGCTGCAGTGTGGACCACCCTTGCCCTCCAGAGCATCCCTTCCGCCAGCTGCGCAAAAGACCCTGGCAGCTCCCAGCCCACTTGCTTCTGGCGTTGTCCAGCCCTAGGTGCAGCCCTCTGGATGGGGGCCTGCGTGCGCTAGCAGTCCAGACGGGTGCTCATGACCAGACGATGTCAGGAATAGCCCAGCAACACACACGGGAGGGAGGAGGCCCTGAGAGAGCAGGTGGTGACAGGAGGAAGGGCAGAGGGACCCCACAGTCACCAGGGAGACTGCCCTGCCCCACCCTCCCCGGGGAGGGTCTGCCTCACTGGGGACCCGCACGGTTTCTGTTTTCCTGGTGTGGCTTTTCCCAGGCCTCCTCAGCTGCCACCGAAAGAGACGCGGGAAGCACACTGGCTGTTCTGAAAAAATAGCTTTACTGAGATATAATTCATATGCCATAAAAGTCACCCTTTTAAAGTGTATAGTTCAGAGGTTTTTAGTAGATTAACAACGTCATACAATCACCATAGTCTCATTCCAGAACATTCTCATCACCCCCGAAAGAAACCCTGTGCCTGTTCGCAGCCACTCCCTGCTACGGTTTGAATAAATGTGTCTCGGTTCGTTTCATGCTGCTGTAACAGAACACCGCAGGCTGTCATCTATAAATAGAAATTTGTTTGCCCCCTTTCTAGAGGCTGGGAAGTCTAAGTCCCTGGCAGAGTCAGTGTCGGGCAAGGCCATCCTCCTCTTCCTCCAAGATGACACCTTGCACACCCGCACGACACTTTTCACAGTGGCATTGATCCCCTCCTGAGTTCCCATTAGGCCCCACCTCCCCACACTGTTGCTTTGGGGATTGAGTTTCCACATGAGTCTTGGAGGGGACAAAGCATTCAAAGCACAGCATTGCACCCTGGCCCCCGAAACTCATGTCCGTTTCACTTACTAAACACATTCACCATCCCAATAGCCCCAAAGTCTGCCTCATCCCAACTGCACCTCAGAAGTCCAAGTCCAGTCTCACCTGGATCAGGTGCAGGTGAGACTCAAGGGCAGCTCCGTCTCCAGGTAACTCCCCTCCAGCCACACACTTCTGAGATGCAGTGGTGGGACAGGGCAGGATAGACATTCCCCTTCCAAAGGGAGACCTGGGCAAGGAGAAAGGGCACGTGGTCCCAGGTAAGCCTGAAGCCCCACAGGTCAGACGACAGCAACTCCTAGGGCTGGGGGATCATCTTCCTTGACTCCAAGTCCCAACTTCCAGACACTCTGGGGCACGGGTGGCCCCAAGGCCCAGGCCCCGGGCAGCCCCACCACAGGCTCTGCTGGGCTCAGCCCACCCAGCAGCTCTCACAGGCTGGGGCCTCGCTGTGGTTCTGCAGTTCTGGGGTCTCAGGGGTCCCTACTCCCACGGCTCCACTAGGCATTGCCCTGGTGAGGACTCTGCAACAGCCCTTGTGGCAATTCCTGGCCTAGGCCCCAGGGCTGTTGGTGACATCCTTTGAAATCTGGGTGGAGGCTGCCATGGCCTCAAACTCTGCACTCTGTGTGTCCGCAGAATTAGTGCCACGTGGATGCCACCATGGCTCACCGCTTGCACCCTCTGGAGCTGCAGGTCAAGCCACACCTGGGCCTGATTGAGCTGAGTGGTGCTGGGAGTGAAGACCCAGGCAGGCAGGGAGCCCTGGGGCCCCAAGGCTGCCCCGGAGGCCCATCGCCTGAAATTGTTCTACCCTCAAGGCCCTTACAAAAGGGCTGGAGGGAACTGCTACACCCTTTGCCCTTCTGCCTTTGCCAGGTGAGGCGGCCACAGCAAGAAAATTTGACGGATGGAGCAGGCCTCACCAGACGGCGCCTTGATCTGGGACTCCCAGCCTCCAGAACCGTGAGCAGTAGATGTCTGTCATTTATACGTTACCCAGTCCACAGCATTTTGTTATGGCAGCAGGAACGGACTAAGACTCTCCGTGTTCCCCCACCTCCTGGCACCACCAGCCTCCTCCCCATGTCTGAATTTGCCTGGTGGGCGTTCGATCATGTGATATGCACCCTTCCCTGTCTGGCTTCTTTAACTCAGCGTGTTTTCAAGGCTCATCCATTTTGTTTTTTTTGTTTTGTTTTGTTTTGGGTTTTTTTTTTTTT
>RJWJ010031497.1:0-19158 GCA_004363605.1 Indri indri
TACAAGACTATGCTGTTTCTACTCTATTTGCTAAGGCTGGAGGCAGGATTCTGTGGCTTAGAACTAGAGTTAGGCTGAGCATTCTCCTTGGTGCTTTCTTCCCAGGCCCAAACCCAAATCTTTGTAGTTTTTACTCTGTTGGTGAGAAAGATCCATGCAGTAGGGAGACAGAAAGAGCATTTCTATTTAAGGGCCCAGCATAGGGCCAGTCTAATTCGCTCAGCTAACGCCTCTTCCAGGTGGACAATGCCCCAGGCAGGGGAGCTGGTCCCTCTCACCATCTTGGCAGACTCGGATCTATTGCGATGTAGATGCAGTTTGAGCTTCCGTGCCCCTCAGTTGCTTGAGCCCCCTCTATAAAATAAATATTCACTTTCATGTCTAATTTTGAATTTGAAATTTTATATTCTTTTTCTTAAAAAGTACTCCCCAAATTGTGTAAGATTTAGGTTTCACAAAGCTGGGGCCTGCTCCTGCCTGTCAGCATAGCTGCTATTAATACATGAAGTCACGGGAGCCCAGTTCTTGGAAGACATGGGGGCACGTGGAGAAAAGGTGAGCTGTGGGGACAAAATGAAAATGTCTGTAATGCCAGCGCCAGGAGTCCAGACGATTTTACTGCAGGGTCCTTTAAAAAGTATAACATAGGGAAGGATGAATATTTGCAAAAATAGTATAGAGAACCTCTGTATCTTTCATCCAGATTCCCCAACTGTAACATTCGACACATCTGCCTTATCTTTCATTCTCTCTCTCTTTTTACACACACACATACAGTTCTTTTTTTCCCTCCCTTCAACCACTTGAAAGTGGGTAGCAGACAAAATGGTGCATTACCCCTAAACACTTCAGTGTGTATTTATTAAACAGAAGACATATTCTAATAAAGCCATAATGCACCCATCAAAGTGATGAGATTAACATTTTTTATATTAACATATAATTCAGAGATCCCATTAGAATTTTACCCTTTTTAAAAATTTGCACAAATTTAAGGGGTACAAGTGTAGTTTTGTTGCACGGATATATTACATAGTGGTGAAATCTGGGCTTTTCACAAATTTTACTCATATTTAGAATAATATTCTTTACAGGTTGAAAATCCAAACTAGAATCTCATGTTCCATTTAGTTGGCGTTTCTTTTAGCTTGTTTCAATTTAAGACAGTTCTTAAGTTTTTCCTTGCCCTTCAAGGCCTTGATATTTTTGAAGTATCTGAGCCAGTTACTTTGTAGAATGTCCCTAAATTTGGGTTTATCTGATGTTTCCTCATGATTAGATTAGCATAATGAGTTTTTTCCAGGAATACCACAGAAGTGACAGGATACACATGAGTTGATTTGTTCTGTTGCTGGTGACATTAACGTTTTTCCATTTGGATAAGATACTATCTGTTAGTTCATTTGCAGTAAAAGTAATTAATAAGGATTTTGTGGGATGCTTTGAGACTATGTAAATATCCTGTTCCTCATCAAATTTTCACTCACATGTTTAAGCATTCAATGATGATTCCTGCCTAAATTGATTATTACTATATTGGCTAACAAGTAACAGTTTTATAATTCCATTAGTTCTTCTACATTTATTAGTTATCAATCTACTATAAGGTAGACTTTTTTCTTCACCCTATTTGCTTAGGTATGTACATATTCATTTATATTTGCATGGATCCATGGATTCCAATTTTATTCAATGTGTTATCAATATTATCGTTATTTATTTTAACGCTCAATTTGTTACAGATTTGGCCAGTGGGAGCCCCTTCAGTTTGACTCCTATATCCTTTTAACATGTGCTTATCGTTCTTTGAAAACGTCCTTACATTCGGGCACAAGGTGTTCTAGGCTTATCTTGTACTTTCCTTGTCCCAGTCCTGGAATCAACCATTCTTACAAGGACCCTTTGTTCTTTTTCATGAACAATGGTATTTATTATTTAAAAAAACAAGGTCTGTGTGCTAGCTGTGCTCACCACACCTAGTGTTACTTTTGGGCCCTCTCAACAGACAGAGAGCTAGAAAATAGATGTATGTGTATGCATTCACACACACACCATGTCTGTAGTTATTTCTATAGTTTTCTATCTCTGCATATTAAAATCATTAGTTTATACAGATACCTCCAATTGCAATCCGACATCACTAGTTTATTCTGGCCTTCTCCCTTTCCATATTTGAAGACAGTGAGAATCCTGCCTCCCATTATCCTCAATATGCTTATTCAGTCCCCTGTGTGTGATCAGTCTCCAGATCATATGTGCCATCTCCTCACCCCTGTGCTGCTGACTCACATCCGTCTACACCAGCTGAGGATTCCATTCCCACCACACATGTATTGAGAGTCCCCCCACTCCAACCCCAGGGGGATTTCGCTGGCCCAGCACGTGACTCATGCCAGTCCCCATAGGCTGAAATTTCTCCCCGAGCCCTGGTTGTGTGCAGGCCAGGAATTCCCATCAGCTCCACAGGTGGGTCCACCGAGGATTGAGATTTCTCCTTCCTATGTTCCCCCTACCTGTGCTAGTTGAGAATTCCCCATGGTCTTGGTTGCTAACTGCTCACAAGTAACCCCTCAGCCCCAGCAGTGTGCAACTCATGCCACCTGGGCACTGGACAGAGGTTTATCACTGAAACCGATCACTGAGTTAGGGGAATCTGCCCAAGATATTATTAAGAGATCCTGTGTTGACTGGGGAAGGAAAATTCAACAGATTATCGTTGAAGGTAATTATGACAGAGAAATGCAATCATTTTATGCTTAAATCTTGTGTTAGATATTTGTCTGCTTGCTTTCAGACCTATTGCCTGCTCTATATCAGAGGCAACTGCATATCCAACTGCCTGGCCATCTTGCTTCCAGCTAGGTTGTCTGATGAGAGGCACTGAGAAGAGAGAGATCGGAGGGAAGGTGGAAGAAGCCAGAGTAATCGCCCTTTTCCCTTCTGCCTGGGGCAGTGTCTCCATTGTGGCTATTTCTCCTTTATGACTAGCTTTTCTGAGACAGACTTGTCATGGCTCTAGATGCTTCTGGATTCCAGCAATGCCACCTTTTCCCTTTGTCTGACAAGCCCCAAGAGTGATAGTGACTTCCTATCACTGGTTCTGATTTCTGCATTTCTTCCTTTTTGGTTCTCAGTTCCTCTATCACCCATGCAACCAATTCCCTGAATTAAATACCCTCTGCTTTAAACACCTAGAGTGTTTAATGTTTTCCCAACTTGACCCTGAAAGTGGCCCAACAAGTTGACTCTCCTTAACACACTTGTTACCTGAGCCTGGAGCTGTTGTAACCAACTTTCTCCCATTTGGAGAAAGTCTGTCTGAGAATAAAAACCAACACACACACACACACACACACACACACAAAATGGAGCCAAAAGAGAAAGTAGATCTTGGTGACTTTGAATAATCACTTGATCAGCCATCACCTGAGGCCAGGATCACCATCAGATTTTTCCGTTCCTTAGTCTAAATTGTTGTATCTGTGTTTGGGTATCTTTACTGTCAAATTAATTACAAATTATAGATCGTTAACTCTTTGATACATGAAGGTGACTTAGGTTCCATTTGGAAGTCACATTTCCCAATAGGGTGTATCTCATTGGTGTGATTTACTTATTTGTATTCTTAAAAGAGGGGATTTTCCTACAGCCTCTACCTTTTATTGATCTTTCTGTCTTATAGTGTGTGATTCCCCTTTTCTTTTCTGAGCCGTCACATTCTGACAGGGTCTCATCTATCCGCTACATCAGTGGAAGGGACAAAATAAAAAATTTATGTCATCCCCATGACAGACCTGAAAAACTAGCCTCTCATTTAAATATTGCGAAAAATTGAGTTATATGCTACATAAGTGACAGGAGAATGGGGCTCTTAATCTATGTGAAAGGAAATTGGATTCAAGTTGTTTTATCTCTTGCAGATGTTCAACATTATTTTTGTCAGCTAGTAGTTAAGTTGAAGAGAGACATCTTTCTCAGAATAGAAACATGAAATAATAATGTCCTTCAGCATCATCTCATCATGTTAAGCCACGAGATGGATGATATCCTGATGTGAAAAGATGCAAATGACTGAGTTTTGAAGTATTTGTTGGGAGTGGAAGAGAGTCTGAAGTTTTGTTCTACAATATACTGCTTCTGCTTGAAAAAAGTAAAGAATACAGAGACTCTTTGTTAAAAAAATGTATCTAGGATTCTAGACCACAATTTCCTAAGAGATTTATTTTGGACAAGAATCCAGTAAGATTTGGGTTTAAAATGTCCCTGCAGAAAGTTGGCACTAGCACAGGTTAGGTCCCAATGTCCTTGGAGGCTGAAGCTCAGTGTTGTTGCTTAGACTTGCTCTGATCTTACACACGACAGGAAGGATGGGAGGCTTCCTAGGGTGAGTTGGTCATGGGTGTGCTGAGACCTCTGGTCTTCTCATCCTCTTCAGTAAGTGTGCAGCTTGCTGGCGTCTCTCACCTGGTGTGCTTTATTTATCACACTCTCTGGCTCTTAGTTGTCTTACCTGAATCATTACATTCCTTCTATCTACAAATTCAGCCCTACCCTGTGTTAATCCAGATGAGTTAGGGAGCTGTCTTAGTAGCCTCAGACCACTGGCATCTATGATTAGATGGGCTGCTTGAGACATGCTAGCTGGTGGGCTGGAGGGACATCTCAGAGCACCCCTGGGCTCTGTAACAGTGGCTTCCCCCTGAAGAGTGGGCTGCTCTCTCAGTTTTCCCATCTGGCATTGTACTGTGTAAACTGGGACTGGAATCCCAAGAATCCCAGCCAACTTGGCCATGGCCCTGATGCCCAAGAGGAGAGTGGTGGGTGTTGCTCCCTCTAGCAGCCTCCAGAGATGTTTCCAGAGGACCAGGCCTGGGTCTGGGTTGATCTCCCCAGGCTCAGGCCTTGCCCAGCCTGCCTTCGCTGCCCTGCTTTTCCCGTCCCCTGCGTGTTGTGCGTCAGCATGCTACACCCATGCTCCATGACAGGTCTGACATGTGCCTCAGGACTTGGGATCCTCCCAGGACTACACAAATGTTAGAACATAACCCATGAATGAATTAGTCCACTTCATCCTAACTCCTATGAGTCATTAACACTTTTTTTTTTTTAGGAGACAGGGTCTCATTCTGTCGCCCAGGCTGGAGTACAGTGGCACTCACTGCAGCCTTAAACTCCTGGGCTCAAGCGATCCTCCTACCTCACCTTCCCAAGTGGCTGGGACTACAGGCATGTGCCACCAAGCCCAGCTAATTTTCTTATTTTCTGTAGAGACGGTGTCTCACTATGTTGCCCAGGCTGGTCTCAAACTCCTGGCCTCGAGTGATTCTCCCTCGTCAGCTTCCCAAAGTGCTGGTATTATAGGCGTGAGCTCATTAACACATTTTAAAATGTTACTATAGCTGTATTTGGAATGTTATATTACAAATGGCATTTTTGATAATAATAATAATGATAATAATTTTACTTATATTAGGTCAAGATCCTGTGATAAGAACTTTATATTCATTATTTAATTCAAACCTGCGACAACCTTGAGAGGAAGGTATTAATTTCATCGGTTTTCAGATGAGGAAAGAGTCTCTACAAGGTTGATGTCCCTCAGATCATATAGAATTGGGATTCTTGCGGTTCCATGGCGTAATGGTGAGCACTCTAGAATTGGGATTCTGATCCACGACTGTTTGGTGTTAACGGTTGTGCTTTTAACCATGATATTATCCTGACTCATGTATATACTGGGTATGTGATTTATAACTTACTATAACAATTCATAGCTTGAAGGCAATCTCACTGTTGGTTAAAATTAATATGATTGGTTTCTACCTTGTTTATGGGAAGGAATGGGGCCAGAAGTAGGAATAGGGACCAAAAAGGTACTCTGTTTAAATGTTATTGCACAGAGGCATTTATAAAGACCCAAAAATACAACATGAGTATCACACGTGTTCTAGGGCACGTATGTGCCCACACTCTCCTCATATCATTATACACACATATACTATTCTGAGAGTTTGTATGCTGAGCACTTTATATAAATTATCTTCTGTCTTAGATCAGCTTTCCCAGAAAGCTGAGCAGAACCCGAGGCACAGAATCAAGTACTGATAATTTATTTGGAAGGCACAAACCCAGGGCAGCAGAAGTAAAGAAGATGTGAAGGAATGCAGTTACCGCAGTTCCTGCCCTGTCATAAGCACAGAGAGTGGCACTTCGTAGATGTGTTGCAAGATGACATGGGGCTTTTCTAGAAGGTCTCTGTAGAGAAATCATGTCTCAGAGTGGCTGATTAGAGAGCAGAAGGTTGGGCAATTTATTTTCCCGTATCCTTCCTATCTCCTTTTCTCTTCTGGTCAGTTTGCCTGACTGAGGGTTAACTCCCTCACACTTCCACACCTGCAGAATGTGAGATTCCAGGCCCTGTGGTGTTGCATCTCATTCTAATCTGGAAATGGCAGGACAACTGAGCAACTCCAGGAACATGGCTGGTTGGCCCAGTTGTGCTGCGGTACCCCTGGAGGAGGCTTTCCAAGGGCAAGTAATTGGTTGGCCCCCAGTCAAGCAGCCTGGCTTGGGAGGCTACCAGGCAGAGGGTGTCCCAGGAGGTGCATAATCTGTGGTTGATGTATCTACTTATGATGCACGACGACCCTGACAGGTAAGTGCCATTTCTTACTTTACAACTGAGGAAGCAGACTAATTTGCCCAAGATCTCATAGCAGTGAGCAGCTAAGCCAGTTTGAATTCAAATCAGTTCTCTTTCAAATTCTGTGCTCTAACGTGCTACGTAGATTCTCTGGCATATTATAATCTTAGTTTTTCTGTAATATTTTTACATAGTTGAGATAATGATGCAAATACTATAGCTTATTGCTCTGGACATTGATTAATATATCAAAAGTATTATCCTATGTCAATATAAACTTTTATGACTTTATAAAAAGTACCTGAATACAGTATTACATATTAATACTTCGGAAGCAGCAGGTCTATGATCCATTCTCGCCCTTTCCTGGGAAGGGAATGTGTTCCTAGTTAAGAAAGATGGCAAGTAAACCGGTCTGATCTTGTAAAGACATGAATGACAGACCTCCTAACAAACCATGTGGTTTTTGCTAGCAGGAGAGTCCTTATCCATGGAATGCTTTTAGCAGAATGTACTTTGTTTGGTGTGTGGGATTTCTTAGGTAAACAAACCTGGAATCTACAGGTTTATGGGACATGGCTCTCTGGAAAATGTCATGTAAATTATGTAAATGTCTGAGTATAAAATGGAGATGTTTCAGACGTTTCCTGAACTAAGTAGCTCCTTCTGGGTAGGTAAAGTGGCTGATCTTGTTCTTAGAGACCTCATTTATTCCTCAGGCCAGAGTACCTTGGATGCAGGAAGAAAAAGACCCAGGGAGCACCACCTGGGGTTCTAGACCTCTCTGTTCTGTACTTGTGCTTCTTTATGCATCCTTGAAATTGTCAGTACAGCCTGGCACCGAGTAAGATGTCTGATGTGTGTGAGTCTTATTTGCCTATCTGATCTTTGTTGTGTCTTGTGCTATCTCAACTCATTATCGTTTCCTCATAGATGACATTTTAACTGGATAATAATATTTTGTAACTTTAAATACAACTGTGATACACAGCTCTGACAAAATCATTGTCTGTTTTATGTCATTTTTTTGGGGAATTATTCTAAGAGAAGCACTTGCTATTCTATACTTTTTAATAACCATAACAGGGAAACTTCTGCAAGAATATATTGCCCTACCTCCTGTTCTTGCTACCGCAAGGAGAAAGAGAGGGATCAAGAGAAAAAGAGGAAAAAAGGGAGAAAGAAATGGAAACAGAAGGAAAAGTCCTTTTGCCTTCACTATCACCAGACTTTTCTGCAAGCCTAGGTTCCTTCTTCATTCTTTTGCATAATTATTCCCTTTTGTGCCCATCTGTTCGAAACCCCACTCTTGCTCAGGACCCCCTGGAAGCCCAACCAAGCTTTCCCTGCTTCTTCCTACAACCAGTTACTCCTGCGCCAGCTGCTGGGGACACCTCTAACAGCTTGCTGTTTCCGTAGGGAGATACATTCCTGGCATCTTGAATTGGAACTGGTGGTTTTGTAGCACACTCAGGGTTCTTAACTCAGGGTTCATGAAGAGAATTCAGTGGAAAGGGTCAGGGAATTTGAAAAGGAAAGATTACATCTCTATATTCATTAAACTGTAACCAAAATTTATCATTTCTTTCAATTATAGACATAAGCAAAAAAAAAAAAATCATGGTAGTATTAGCAGTACCTGTAACTTTGTTACCAATAGAAATCAATTATTTTCATTTGTATTACAATCGTTGCAAATATCTTGAAAAATCCTTTACACTCATTACTACTTAGGAATTATGATAGTTATTAAATCTGCTGCCAGACTGATTTAACATGTTAATGTGTTATTTAACATGTTACTATAGAAGCATATCTATTACTCCATCACAAATCTGTTTTTAAAAATATTTTGATAACTGTACTTCAAAAAATTGATTTTCTTGTTATCCTATGTTTATTTTATTGATTTAAATGCATTATTTTGAGAAAGGGTTCATAGCTTCACCAATTTGCCAAAGGTGTCCATGGAACATGAAGGGTCAGGGACTCTTAGAAGTAGAATGTAGTCCCCTCACTAGCATGCATTAGCGATGTGTTAAATAGCCTTCTGAGAGCCCCTGGCTCTCGCCTTCCGGTTATTAACATAACAGTGTCTCTAGATGCATAGCCTCGGGGCAAGCACTGACAGAGGCTGAGTATAGGTGTAAACAACATGCTATATGGTCCCAAGGACAGAGGAATGAATCACAGCTTGGTGAATCTGAGAGGGTTATGGAGGGAGTAGCATTTGAGGTGGGCTCAGCGCAGCCCGAAGCAGTGGAGGAGGTGGACCGTGCTGCTCACACCTCTGCATGAGAAGTCCATGGGCACTCCACCAAGCTCGGCTCCTCTGGAAAACACCTCACTGAAGCAAGTTGCAGTGGCTACGTGCTTCCTTTACTAAAAATTAGGGAGGGGCTTCTCTGCTAAAGTGTTTTTCCTATCCCTTAATCAGGATGACAGCTTGACCCTTTAGCTATTCACTTTTTTCCTGTGGGAGAGGAGCAGCATCTGATGTAAGGGGAACACGTGGCTAGAGATCAATTCTTACTTTTTCTCTGGTTATTGATAAATTGAAGCGTTGGACACGATGATCTTCATCCCTATCCACTTTGCCTTCTAGGAATTTTTGAATGTTGGATGGAAAATGCCATTCAATAAATCAAATGTTTCATTTCCAGTGAGAAAGTTACAATGTCTCCTCCCCACCCCCTAATTCCAATGCATCTAAGAGAAATGGAAGAGAGAAATAATACAGAAAAAATAAACGTGACTGATAACATTGTGTGTGTGTGTGTGTGTGTGTGTGCGTGCGTGTATAGTATTAGGTTTGACAACATTACCCAAAATGAAATGGGAAAAAGCAGAGACATAAAAAGATTATAGACAAAGTACTGGATATGGAAGAAAAACAGAGGAGATCCAACATAAACTAATTGACATTTCTGAAAAAGAGAACAGAACAGATGGAACAGAAATGATTTCAATAATATAAATGACAACAGTTTCTTGCAATAAAAACCTGAGTCAGCACACTGAAGGGTAACAGCATGATCCAGTAAAGACTGACAGAACACAATCAACACCAAGCCATATCCTGAAAAAGTTACTGAATACAAGATAGAGAAAGATTTGTGTGGGCATGAAGAAAAGAAATTAAATCATAAATAAGAGAAAAGTCTGGCTGACTTCAGACTTCTTCATAGCAATGTTCAATGCCAAAAGATGGTGAAGGAATGCCAACAAAGTTTTAAAGAAAACAAAATGTTACCAAATAATTTATTAACCATGCAAGTTCAAATCTGAAGGCAACAGATAATCTCAATAATGCAAACACTTAAGCAATATAGCACAAAGAAGCCTTTGGAAAAAATAGATTCAATGCATCAAAGGATGATTCAAAATAAATATAAGCAGTTTATTGAATGGTTTGAATTTGAAATATCCAAGGATAAAATCTTTCTTCATGTTCTCCAACACTGTCTTCAAACTGTCCCAGTTAAATCTTTCTTTCTGGCTCTTTTAACAATATCTTGGCCTGATTCCATCAAATTTCCAATAATTTCAAGTAGTCAACATCCAGTGAAGCTTCTTCCATCTCATATTCAATTTAACTCTCATTTTCTTTCCTTCTACACTGAGGTTGCACACCCATGGCAAAGGTTCTTTCTTCTTCCTTCCCTTATCTTCCTTCCCTTGTACCTTCTTTTTTCTGAGTCTCTTTCTCCTTTGGTGTGTTGTGGTGAGAAGGAGATATGGAGGAAATGGGGCAAACATCACTTAGGTAGTGCCTTTGGGTGTTTTTTATGTTGCTGCTGCCTCTGATTCACTCTGTGTGACTGAGGTCCACATGCTGGTATTCTCAAGATATGCACATGTGAGTTCTTTGGGGGAATCTTTCAAGGACCTTTTCCTGCCCAGACAATTGAGTGATGCTCTGGCAAGACCTCTTCTGACTCCAGCTCAGCTCCTGTCTCTAGTGGTCTACTCCACAGCCTCTCACTGTGGAATCCTCTTGGTTGGCAGGCTGTCCCCGTAGACAGGGTACTACTGAGATGGCTCAAACTGGCTACTTTGTGGGCACTTGACCCCCAGGAAACTCATGAGTCTTGCCACTTAAATTTCTGGAGCACAGGTTGCTCCACCACCTGTACTCTCTGCCTTGCTTTCTTTTTTCCAGATCTCTTTTTCTCAACCTCAGTTAGATCCAGGGCAGAAGCTCAGCAAATATTCAGCAGAAGTAGATGCTCAAAAGGAAAGGAGAGGCTTGTTTCAGATTTTGTCCAGTACCGCAAATCTATACCTATGATTTCTGCATCATCCCCTCATTTGCTGTGTGTGTGTATGTGTGTGTGTCTGGGGGTGAGTGTTGAGAAGGAGGAGCACAGCACAATCTTCCGAGCTGACCCCACAATCTTCCTTGAGTTCTTTGTCTTCTGCATATGTAGGTTGGGGTGAGAGATAATAGTAGTGCTGGACCTACCATCTCTCTTGTCAGTTCTGGAGGGTGTATCTGGGGATCCTTAGCACAGTACTTCTCTTTAGAGTGTGAGGGTACTTTGTACCTATGTACAGTCTGGAGGCTTTATCTCTAACTCTGGGACAGCAGGAGAAATCCCGTTGAACATCAACTTCATGTACTCAGGAATGAATGGAGAAGCAGTGGCAAAGGACATGAGGCGAACCTGAATTTATTTTAATAGTTACTAATTATTGGAATTAGAATTAGAGAAAAAAATGTAAAGATTTTAAATCTTGAAAACAAAAATGATGGCTAACCAATATTGGAGGTTAGAGGGAAGAAATATGGAAGAATCAAGTGTCAATTTTTTCATCTTTCATGACAAGGAGTCAACAGATAAATACCTAAAAATTTAATTGTGTGGTTAAGAATTATAATTTCAGTCTATCAGTGTCTTTTTTCCCCTTTAATTCTGTATTTTTAAACGTTAGGGTAGTGATTCTTAACTAGAGGCAATTTCGTCCCACCTTCCCCAGGAGACATTTGGCCACTTCTGGAGACATTAGGCTATCGCATTGAGGAGGAGGATGTTTGTGTTGGTGTCTTGTGGGTAGAGGCCAGGGATGCAGCTAAGAATCCTACAAAGGGATTGACAGCTCACCAAAGCAGTATGAAAATTACTTTAAAGTGAAAACATCTGAACAATGAGTAGCCGCAGAAACATTACCTAAACTTAAGGAGAGTCTCTTGAAAATACAGCCGCCTTTGACCTCTCTCTGAGGTATAACAGTTTCCTGTGTGTGAGAAGACTTACCCTTGGCCCTGGAAGTGCAAACTCAGCTGGCCTTTAGCATCAAAGAGCCAAATAGAACCTTTCACATTTTCCCATGGAAGCCCAGCCTCTCTGCCTTTTTGTTAAGTTGATATATAAACCTTCACCTCTGACTATTCAGGGACTTATTACTGAGTGCTCCTGTGTGCATGTATAAATAAACTTAAAATTTCTGTTGTTAATCTATCTATTGTCACTTAATTTGCAGGCTCCTGAATATCCAACCCTAAGTGGGTAGAGGAAAAGTTTTCCACCAAACACCTACAATGTACAGGAAATCCCCCTACAAAAAAAAAGTCATGTTTTAAATATTCAAATAATTTATTGGAGAGAAAAAAGTCTCTGAAGTTCAACAATTTACTACAGGGGGTTTTGTTGTGTTAAAATGAAGTAAAATAAAACTGAACACTTAAAATTATATAGCTCTTATACTATGATCCTGGTTTTGTAGAAGTATCCCTATTTCTTCTACGTACCATACAGAGATGTTCAGAATGGCGTTCACAGAATTATAAATGACGGATATTTCTGGATAGTTAGATTTGGAGTGATTTTTTCCTCATTTCTTCTTTTTTTCCCCCAGTCACTCAAAGTTGATTTTTTTATAATGATGAATATAACATTTACAATGTTATGAAGCAACGAATTTGCTCTTCTTTCCCAGAGGAAAAGCAACTGCAGCAATGACAAAACCTATCCAGTGAATTTTCACTCGGCTCAGGAGGAAATTCCAACTTACCTCCTCTATCCCCTTGTCCATATGAAAATAAAAACGATAGCAAATATCAGTAACTGAGGCCAACAATACATGTGTCCACGTGGTTAAAGAATGTCTTGGGGACTGCTAGCAATTACCTTTCTGTGCTGAAAGGGGCAGGTCAGTCCAATTTTAGCCTCTTTATTCTTGTTCCCCTCCATTTTCGAGAGTGAAAACACACACCAAACTGTCGGATCGGCAGTCTGAAATGTCGGTTTTTGGTGTGCTCTTGGCTGAAGAATGACCACTCACACCGAAAGCAAGGTAAGCACGAAGTCAGGTTTATTGAGGAGAGAAAGATAGGATTATAGAGCAAGAGCAAGATATAGATTTATAGAGCAAGAGCAAGATACATTTGCCACAGACGACAAACAGACCCCTTGCCGTAACAAAAAGGCCTTGGTTATGGTCTGGGGTGTTGCTTTATAGTGTCTGGACTGGGCCCTCCTCGTGGTTGAGACGTCATCCTCAGACCACTTTGACGGATATTTGGGAGTTATGTGACCTGAGTCTTAATACCTATGCAGATCTCCCAAAAGCCTCTCTGAAAGCCCATTTTGGGGGGTGAACCACAATGTAGATTTAAACCCTAGGTTGTCCTAGGTCATCTTCCAGACCACATTGTACCCGTGCTGCTTGGCCCCCAGGCTAGAGGATCCTCTGCATTCTTTTGCAATTGGTGTGCTAAGTTCTGATTGGCAGATCTGTAGGCCATTCCCTCCTCCTCCGGATGTGGCAATTGCTTGGGGTGCCTGCCTTTGTCCCCAGGAAAGGCCGGAGGTTCCTTGGTGTCTACCTAACATTTCCCCACTTTCTATTCCAGAGGTCCAAATCACTGGATGGGGGCGTTGACTCATCTGGCTGCTTCCTGCCGAGTGGGAGTGATGATTCTTACTAGGGTGGCCTCTTGCAGGTTCTCCAGGGTTCTCTCCAGGGGACTTCAGTATATGTTCTCAGTAGATTGTTGTAGGTATGAGGAGGAGGTAGGCACTGGGGATGGCAGATAATGTAGGACCATTTGTAGCTTGATGACCTTTAGACAGGATGAAATCAATTTAGTTAGAAAATTTGTGAGGATCGGTCCCAATATAAGAATTCCCAGGATGCAAAGTAAGGGGCCAACCAAGGGAATTACCAAGGACACCCACCAGGACCTAGAGGTCTCGCCTTGTGTCTGGAGATTGGAGGTGGACTCTAGGATGGCATTGATGTTGTCCTGAACCTGTTCTGACCTGTTAACATAGAAGCGGCGCTGTTCTTTTAAGAACATGCAGGTGCCCCCTTCTGCTGGAGTTAGCAGATCAAGGGCTTGCCTATTCTGTAAGGTGACCCTGGCCAGTGAATCCAACTGTTTTTGTAAGAGGGTGAGTGTTGGGTGAGTGTCTGGCTAGTTTTCACCAGGGCTGCAGCCAAAGAGTGCTGCAGGCCCAAGGATGTGCCTCCTGTGGCTGCTCCAGCAGTGGCTGCTGTTCCCATAAAGACAAAGGGGGAATTAAGGGAAGTGCCCCCATGTGTAGGCAGCCCCGGCTGCACAATGGGAAAGGCAAGGTAGATGAATCCTGGGCAATTTGAATATCTGGATATACTAGGCCCAGGGAGTAGCAGCCTCTCCAGTAAGTGGGTAGCACCAGTATGCTTGGATGCTGCACACCCGGTATGTACCATGCTCCAGGGGAAGTTGGGCGGTGACCTGGATTTTGGCTAGCAGGACAGGAACTGATTCACTGGTGGCATGAAGTCCTATTCCCTGGAATTTGGTGCCATGCCAGTCACTCCCTGGGTTGCTAAAGTGGCTCTGAGTAAGGGATCGATTAGGGGTGAGCAAATGAGGAATTGATCTTTTCCGGGATTAGAGAGCCCTTCCCCTGGCTGAAGTATAATGCTGCTTTGGTTGTGCTCCAAAGGGTGGGACAGGATGTTTCACTAGTTGGGCCCACCAGGAAATTAATCTTCTGTTGTAGACATCCCCAACAAAACTGGCTTCTAAGGGAAGGAAGGGCAGTCTGAAGCATTGGAGGCTAGGGAAATTTAGTCAAGATGTAATTTTTTGGATCAAGAAAAGCAAAGTCAGGATCCTGGCAAGTGACCCAAAGTTTACAAAAGTCGATGCTCTGACTAGTGTTTCTCATGCGCAGTTGAGGGATGACAAAATTATGTATGCATTGAGAAGTAGGCAGAATCTCCACATCCAGGCCCTGTCCATAGGTATGAGTAATACAAATGGGAAAGGTGTCCCAGGCCACATTACTAAGATAAGTGTATATGGCCCCAGAAGGTACAGGTCGTGAGGGATTGGGGTAAGTCCAGATTTCTTGGATTTTTGTAACCATCTGAGAGCAGGTGTGGGTGCCTCAAGTATGTGAGGCCGTGGAATGTCGCTCAGTAGTAAGGGCGAGACTTCCCCATGTCTCCCACATCGTTGGTTGGGTAAAGCCCCATGACTTAGTGAATAGGCATATCCAGCAGGTTTGGTTGAGCCTTAGGATATGTGCGGTTTGGTTTGCCAGAGCAAAAGGTATCTTGCCCATGGGTAAACAGTTTGTACTGCATACCTAAAGGAGCCACGGCAGAAGAAATCCATTTGAACAGGTACTAGAGATCTTCCAAGGGAGTACACAAGTATTTGTGTCCAGTGTTGGAGTCCTCATCTGCGGGGGCCAGCCGAATGGGTTTCATTTTGGTCCTTCCACAGCATCACCTGAGAATGATGGATCCAAGTGGGTATCCCTGGCACCTTAATAGTGGTTGGGATACAAAGTAAAACTGGAGAGAGACCTTTCCACACAGAGGTTAGCTGGGATGTGAGGGACCCATCCTTTCACTGTTTGATGAGCACTAAGTCCCCCAGCTGACAGAGAGGACTAGGGGAAGAAGAGTCTCTAGGCAGCAGCTTGTGTTCTTGTAATGTCTGCAAGAACTGAGCTACTTGAAGGGTCTGTGGGTATCCAGCCATTTCCTTAAAATCAAAATCCGAAGTGATCAGAGAAAAAAAAAGGTCAGCCATACACCATTTCGAAAGTACTCAAAGAAAAGGGGGTTTTGGCCACAATGCGTAAATACAAAAGAGTGACTGGGAGAATTTGTAACCAACTGAGTCTGATCTCCTGAATCATCTTGTGGCAGGTGAGGCTCTGGTTGACTCATACCACCTGGCCTGATGACTGAGGACTCTGGGCACAATGCAGATAGTAAGAGATTTGCAGGGCCCTAGAGACTCCCTGTATTATCTGTGAAGCAAAGGCAGGACCACTGTCAGTCTGTAAGGACTGGGGAAAGCCAAAATGAGGTATGATGTCCTCCAGACATCTTTGGGAAACTTCAGTGGGCTTTCCCATCCTGCAAGGAAAACCTTCAACCCAATGTGTCAATAAACATTAATAAGTACTTGAATCCTCTATAGGGAGGGACATTTGGGTGAAATCTATCTGCCAGTCCTCACTGGGGTATGTCCCCTTTCTTGGGCCGGAGAGGCAAGTTTTGCCTTTAAATCCCCTTGAGGATTATTGGTTTGGCAGATAGCGCAAAATGAGGTGACCTGTTTAATAGAGCAGGCCAGTAAAGGAGAGACAAAATGTTGTTCCAGGAGATGTCTAGGTGGCTTTGAGCCAAAGTGGGTAGCATTATGGGTGGCTTCTACCTAGTTTTTGACTTCTTTGGCTTGCAATAGATAGATTTTTCCTTTAACCAACCATCCAGAGGGGCTCAAATGGTACCCTGAGTCAACCCATCAGATATTTCTGAGATGGAATAAGCTGAAATGGGGAGAGTGGGATTAGAAGGGACGAGGGCTCCAACTAGGTTAGGAAACACTTTACCCAGGTCTTCCTGTTTGGCAGCAGTATCTGCAGCCCTATTTCCTTGAGCTATTAGATCAGCTCCCTTTTTATGTCTCTTACAATGGACCACCAACTCAGCTGGTTCCTGAACAGCGTCTAAAAGCACATGAATCTGTTGCTCATACTTCATTGGTGTTCCTTGAATGATAAGGAATCCTTGCTCTCTCCACATAGATGCATGGGCATGTAACACCAAGTGAGCATATTTAGAGTTGGTATGATGATCATTCTCTTGTCTTTGGCTAACTGCAGTGCTAGGGTTAGGGCTATGAGTTTGGCTAATTGGGCAGATTTATTTGCTAGTAAAGCCTGGGTCTCCACCACTTCTGGACCCTTGGTCACTATGCTGTAGTCTGCACGCCGTTCCCCATCCTTGACAAAACTGCTGCCATCAGTAAACCATTGATGGGCTTGAGGGACGGTCAAGAATAGGTCTGCCCAGGGAAGGTAGTGGTGGAGTATAATCTCTTCACGATTATGCAGTAGGCTACTAGGTTCCCCTATTGTTTCTTCTGGAAGAGTGGCAAGGTGAAGTCCAGAGCACGTCTCAATTTTTAAGTCAGGGGTTTCTGTTAACATAGCCTGGAATTTTAATAGGCAGCTATCTGAGATTCATTTTTTTGCCCTTCCCTGGGGGAGCTCAGAGACCTGGTGGGAGGTCCTAACGGTAAGAAAAGCTCCCCTAGTGAATTTAGTGGCCTCTGGCAAGAGTGAAGATGTGGCTGCTATCGCCCTCAAACAGACAGGCTATTGGAATTACCAGAAATGAATGTTCAGTGATCACATCTTCCCACAAACAAAGCAAAGGGAGAGTAAAGAATTGTTTGGTAGGGGCTCTGGAGACTCCAGTGACCATACAGGATTGAGTGCTCAGTTTTCCAGAGTTGATGAGGAGGACAGAGTAGGCAGCCCCGGTATCCAGAAGAAAATTTACTGGCCTACCTGCCACCAGGAAGGTTACCCTTGGCTCCAGTCCAGTGATTATTAGATAAAACCAGGGGGCTGACAGGAGTGGGCGCCTTCATCGTTATACCATGATCCAGTCTGGGGACCCACTCTTTTCCTGGGATGATTCCACAGGACAGAGTGCAGTCCAGTGACCTGTTTGATGGCACCGGATTACAAGGGGCCTTGGGTGGCCTGTCCTTGTAAGGGCAATCTTTGGCCCAGTGCCCTTCCTATCAGCAGATGTGGCACTGGAGATCCCTCCCCTTGGTGGTGGCTTTGGCCGTTGGTCTGAATGTGGGCACTGATGCTGCTATTAACTGGGCATGCCTGGCCTCCTTCCTGTGCTCCTTCTCCAGAGCCTGAGACTCAAGCTCAGAAGTTCTATTATAGAAAACAGAATTAGCAGCAGCCACCATTACATCCAGGGAAGTGGTAGGATCCTGGACAAGCTTCTGGAGATTTTTCCTAATATCTGGTGCTGTTTCGGTCAAGAATTTATCTTTTAATCTTACCCATCCCTCGTGGAGTTAAGATCGAAAATGGCATGTCTTTATTGCTCCCAGAGTGAATCTGGGAAGGCTACAGGGTCTTCCTCAGGCCCCAGGGCTGTGGTGGAGACCTTGGAATAATTGACTGCCTTTTCACTGGCGGCCCTGAGGCCAGCCTGGATTCGTACTAGAAAATGTTCTCTCTCTCACCTCTCTTCTGAGGAATTATTATCCTACCTGTGTCAGTCATGGGCACTGCTGTTTTATCCACTGGATGTCTAGGATTTAAAAGGTGTAAGCCAGTGGCAAATTTTTTTTGCCTCTGTTAATGCCCAGATCATGTTTTGTTTTGTTTTGTTTTAATTCTACTAAACTAAAGGGCTTATGGACCAGGGTTGTTCCAAATTTCCCCACTGCTTCCACCAGGGGTAGGAGCTAAGCCCCCTTTTCCCCTGGTGGAGGTAGAGGCAGCACCACCTCCCCCTTTGTAGGCCCTCTGCAGGCCTCCCTGGGTATGGTGGCAGCTTGGAACAGGTGGGAGCCTGAGGAGGATCTCTTAACACCATAGTCTTACTTGGCTCCAAACACCCCTTGCACCACTGAGGATTTTCCTGTAAATAAAAGAAAGCTTGTACATATGGTATTTCAGCCCATTTTCCTTCCCTTGTGCAAAAGAGGTCCAACTGTAAGATGGTGGGGTGATTTAGAGTCATGTGTGGTGGCCACTGTTCTCCACTGTCAGCTTGTACCGTGGCCAGGCAGCTGTGCAGAAGAAAATTAAACGTTTCTTCTTCTGACTGTCTGGATCAAATTTGTCCCAGTTTGAGAGAATGAAATAAAGGAGGGAAAAAGGTTGAGGGAAAGAAAGGGAGAGACTTTGCCAGCTGGGGTCTGTTAGAGCTGGATGCCCCCAGGTAAGAGCCTGGGCCATCCGGCCAAAGTACCGGTCCGGACATCTCCTTTCCGATCCATAGAAAGAGGGGCTGTGCATGACCCCTCAAACCTAAGAGCCTCTCATTTTATTTTTAAAGTGCCAAGACAATGGTATCTGTTGGTATAATGACCCGGTCACTTGTAAAAGTACTAGCACCAGCAATTGGGTGGCCAGCCACGATAAGGAAGGCACTTCCTGGGATGGAGTGAAAGAAGCAGCTTGAAGGTGAAGAAGAAAGACCCAATAAAATGAGGCAGAGGAAGCATTGTTTAGCTG
>RJWJ010031498.1:0-19164 GCA_004363605.1 Indri indri
GTTCATTTGGAAATTGAACAGTAGGTATAGGGGAATACAAGGAGAATTGCGTTTTCAATATCAAGATTTACACATGAATGAATTTCAGAAAGATAAATGTTATAAAGCTCCAGTGTATTGTTTTCATTTTGGATTCTTTATGATTTCTATAGGATAATAGGATGTTAGAACTAGAAGAAACTTTAAAAGTTATCAGATCTAATGTTTTCACTTTATTTACTTATACTTAATTTATTATTAAATTTTTATTTAAAATATTTAATTGGCAAATAAAAATTTTATATATTCAAGGTGTACAACATGATGATTTATAATTAATTTATAATGAACACATCCATCACCACCGTAAGTTACCATTTTGTGTGTGTGTATGATGAGAACACTTAAAATCTTTCTCATCAAATTTCAAGTAAGCAATACATTATTAAGAATAGTCACCATGCTGTACATTAGATCCCCAGAACTTATTCATCTTATAAGGAAAACTTTGTACCCTTTGACCAACAGCTCCCCATTTCTCCCACCAACCAGCTCTTGGCAACCACTATGCTACTCTCTGCTTTTATGAGTTGGGCTTTTAAATTTTATTTATTTATTTAAAAAACTTTTTTAGAGACATGGTCTCTCTCTGTTGCCCAGGTTGGAATGTAGTGGTGCAATCGTAGCTCACTGCAGGCTCGGTCTCCTGGGCTCCAACAATACTCCTGCCTCAGCCTCCTGGGCAGCTAAGACTACAGGAGCACATCACCATGCCTGGCTAATTTTCTTTTTTTCTTTTCTTTTATGGAGATGGGGTCTTGCTATGTTGCCCAGGCTGGTCTCGAATTCCTGGCTTTAAACCATCCTCCTACCTCAGCCTCCCAAAGTGCTGGGATTACAGGTGTGAGTCACCGCACCTGTCAAGTTGTACCTTTTTTTAGATTGCACATGTGTTAGATCATACAGTGTTTGTCTTTCCGTGTCTGGCTTATTTCACCTAGCATAATATCCTTCAGATTCATCTATTTTGTTACAAATGGCAGGATTTCCTGTTTTTTTAAGGCTGAATAATATTTCATATACATCAGTCACATTTCCTTTATCCATTCATCCATTGACAGACATTTAGGTTGTTCTCATATCTTGCTTATTGTGAATAATGCTTCAATGAACAAGGAAGTGGGGATATCTCTTTGAGATATTCATTTTATTTTTTAAATATATACCCCAAATGGAGATTGCTGAATCATATGATAGTTTTATTCTTAATTTTTTGAAGAACCTACATACTCTTTTTCATAATGGCTATACCAATTTACATTCCTACCAACAGTGTACTTTTCTCCACACCCTCTCCAACACTAACTGTCTCTTCTTTTGACAATAATAGCCATCCTGTCAGGTGTGAGGTGATATCTTATTGTGGTTTGGATTTGCTTTTCCCTAATGATTAGTGATGTTGTGCACCTATTCATATACCTATTGGCAACATTTATGTCTTCCTTAGAGAAAAGTCTGTTCAAACCTTTTGACCATTTTTTAATCAGGTTATATGTTTTTCTGGGATTGATTTATATGAGTTCTTTATAAATTTTGGATATTAACTTCTTATCAGATATATGGTTTGAAAATATATTTTCTCCCATTCTGTGGGTTACCTTTTCATTTTGTTGATTATTCCCTTTGCTGTGCAGAAACTTTTTAGTTTGAGGTACTCCACTTGTTTATTTTTGCTTTTGTGGCCTATGCTTTTGGTGTCATGTCTGAAAAATCATTACAAAGACCAATGCCACAGAAGCTTTCCCCTGTTTTCTTCTAGGAGTTTTATGGTTTCAGATCTTACATTGCAATCTTGAACCCATTTCAAATTAATTTTTGTGTATGGTGTAAGACAAGGGTCAATTTTATTCTTTTGTGTATGGATATCCAGTTTTTCCCACACAATTTACTGAAGAAACTATCCTTTTTCCATTGTGTATTCTTAGCTCCCTTGTCACATTAGTTGACCATATATGTATGGGTTTATTTCTGGGCTGTCTATTCTGTTTCATTGATTTATTTGTCTGTTTTTATTCCAGTACCATATTGTTTTTTATTACAATAGCTTTGTAATATAGCTTGAACTTAGAAAGTGTGATGCCTCCTCCTTGTTCTTTCTCAAGATTGCTTCAGCCACTTGCTGTTTTTTGTGGTTCCATACAAATTTTAGGACAGTTTTTTTCTATTTCTGTGACAAACGCCATTGTAATTTTGATAGGAATTGCATTGAATCTGTGGATGTGTGGACATTTTGACAATATTAATTCCTGTAATTCAAGTATATGGAATATCTTTCCATTTATTTGTGTCTTTTTCAATTTCTTTCATCAATGTCATAGTTTGCATTGAACAGATATTTCACCTCTTTGGTTCAGTTTATTTCTAAGTATTTTATTCTATTTGATGCTATTGTTAATGGGATTGTTTTTCTTAAGTTCCTTTTTGGACAATTTGGTGTTAGTATATAGATATACAGCTGATTTTTGTATTTTGATCTAGAATGATTTTACTTTTAGATGATGGAAACACAGGTGAGAAAAATTAAATGATTTGCCTGGAATCAAACAACTAGTTGGCATCATCTTCAGGCAAATAATGCAAGTTGTTAATTCCCCAGATAATCATCTATCTGGAAGCTGACTAGTGGTTTTCTGGGTATTTCTATAGTTCTATGCAGAGTGAAGTTTGGATCTGTGCACACACATATTTGCAGTGACTGTGTCTTCCATGTGTGCATGATTTGTCTACAATCACAGTTTACTTACTTCTTTTGTTCTTATTTGGTTTCTTGTCTCTCATATGTTATAAAATGAGCTCAAGTGTCTTGTGACATATCAATAAAGAAACTGAGCTCACTTGGAGAATGATCTTAGACAAATAGCTTCAGGGTAATTTAGTCAAAACTTAACCTGTACTTGCCGCTTTAGTTTTCCAATAGAATAGTTATTTGTGCACACGTTTCTATTATATCTCTTGAAAATGATGATACTTGCCACAAATCATACATTTATTTCATCCAGTTATCTTTTGGTTCCCTTTCTGACTGTTTTGTAGCTCAAAAATGGATAACAACAGCAATGTATTAATCCTATGTGCCTGGTAATTTGTGTACATCATTTCTAGTCCTCAAATAGCCCTGACACCTAAATATTATTTTTCACAATTTATAGCATTAGAAGACATGCTGAGCAAAAAGTACAGGGGAGTACAAATGCCATCTCCATTTTCAGTAGTAAATAAACTGTTCTGAAGACTTGGGGTGAAGGTGGAATATTGAGTAATAAAGTATGATACTGAGCAAGGGGTCACTTAAAATTCAATAGTATAATCATTGTTCTTAAACATTGTTCCACCACCTCTACCCTAAATGAGACCATGAATACCTACCTGTCTACCTTCTTTATATTGGCTCTACGATAATTGATTTAAAAAAAAAAACCTATGAATTTCTTCAGAATAATAAGGCACAAATCAATTTAACTAAAGTAATTATTATATAGGTTTGAACATATTATAGTTCAAATTATAAGATGTAAAATATAGCCACATAGAGTAAAAACATGATATCCTATGTAAATTGATTAGTAATGATTTTTCATATCATTGAGCTAATAGAGTAATTGATTCCTTATGTTGTGTATAGCTTTTTATTAATGGATGGCTCTTGTTCTGCCAATGCAAATAATCATTTTTGTTAAAAAATAATATCCTTGATAGTTTAAACTCTTACGATTACAATCCCCATGAATGTTTTAGAGAGCAGATTTTCCCACTGGGAGGAATGAGTTAATTCTCAGTTAATGTGATGAATTCTGATAGAGCATCATCATTACCTGTGAGAAGTTTATTTCAAAATCATTTAACATACTTGCCAAGAAAATTGATAATCCATTGTATTAGGAAGGTGAAAGGGGGTATATATTTTCTTTTACAGTAGTGAAAAATCCTTGAATTTCTTTTTCTAATATCCCTAGGCTCCTCTCAAGGAATGATATGCACACAAACATGTATAAACAGAGATTTGTATAGTAAGCATTTGTAAATAACCAACACTATAAACCTTATAGTGGGATTTTTGCTGGCATATGGTAATTTTTAATAAACACCACCAAGTTAGTCAAATAAAGTGATTAATAACTGCTGGTGAAAAAATTGGTCAAAAAGAAAGATGTAGATTTCAAAACCTAAATTCAAACGATAACGAAAGACCCATAGCAGTGGCATTCAGAACCTGGAGACAATACTGTCTCTGAGAGCAGAGCAGGTAATCCTAGAAGGTCATATGAACTGTAACTGGAGGATAGAAAGAGCTAATGTGAGAGAAAGATAGGTATCTTGATAACAAATCTGAGACCAAGAAAAAAGTACATATTTAGATAATAAACACCAGAAAATTTGGAAGTTGGTCTGAGAGCACAATATTAGGAACCAAAGAGAACATCAGTTTTAGAGCAAAATGTTGGGAATAAGCCCGGAGAAGCTCATTATAGCAGCTTGTTGAATATCAGCACAAGCACACTGGCATAGAAGATGATTGAAAACAATTTGCAGGCCCAAAGTTCAAGTGTTATGAGGAGAAGGAATGAGAATACTGGGCAAAAGCAAGGTGACTGGAAAGCACATCTTTTACTTCAGTAACTGCTGTGAACCAACTCCTCAGGGTGAAGAGAAGGAAGATAAGGGTGAGAGAGGGAGCCGGAGTATCTGAGGGGCCAAAGCGTCTGGGTTCTGAAGGAGCCACAGTTATGTCCTTGAAGTCCAAGAGGACAAGAAGGCTGAAAAAACACAAACACTAAAGCTGAGGCAGGATAGAAGTTAGGGTGTGGAGCCCGGAGTTTGGAGTTGACTTGGAGAAGCAGGAAGCTTTGAGGCACTTATTACAGTCCGGTGGACATTTGGTGTCAGTGTGTCTAGCTTTAATGTCATTCCAGATCTCTCAATAAGATGAATGAAGCTCGACTACTGCAGTGCTTCAAATTTTTCCCAAGGAGGACAGGTTAGGGTTTTTACTGAGGCTGTGGGTAGCAGGTAAGAGGTCCCAGGTACAGGTAAAAGGACTCACTGGGGTACAAGAGTCAGGCAGGCCAGTGAGAGGATCAGAGTGAACTATTTGTTCTTCTCTAAGCCATCTAGTATTGCAGACATTGTGATGCACATTTTTATAGGCATGCTTGAAGAGAAAAATCAAAATTCAGCGTTTTTTTACCCTGAAGATGCTAAGTGGGATTTTCACAGTAATGAGGCTGTTCTTCAAAAATGACCTCATACTTTAAAATCTGCTACCAATTAAAGGCTTGATTGATGTAGGGCAACACTATTTAGCAGACTTCTACTTTCTGAAGTGTCTGGTGTGATTACCAGCTTCAGCAGTTAAGAGGTCACAGTGACCTTGTGTTTGCATAAGTCAATAAAAATTACGATATTTATTTGAAATGATTTATCAAATAAGGCTTTGGTTTAAAAATAGATCTTGGCAAGCTAATATTCTTTTTGGGGAAAAAAAAAGGTAGATATATCATTGGTGGGCAAAAATAAATGTCCGTGTTATGTAATTCCCTCCATAAACCCACAGTTAAGTTTTTGTTCTGGGAACTTAATGATAGAATTCACTGAAATTGTCCCCTTACAAGCTGATAAGTAGTACTAAAGATCTTTATTATAAAATTTAGTAGTCTTAAGCCTGTCTCTTTCTTTTATATTAAAGAAAAATATTTCTCATTACACAATAATTCCCATTATGGAAAAATTGAAAGATGCACAAATATAGAAAATAAAAGATATCTTTATTAGTGCTATCACATTTAGCATATTGATATGTTTCCTTTGCACAAGTATGCATACCTTTTTAAAAAAAATTGCATACATACATATCATTTTAATCAGTTTATTTAACCTCCTAACTTTATGTCATTAGAATTTTATAACACATTTTTCCTGATTATATTTTTACTTATCCTTGTTAATTATCAATTTATAATGGTTGCATGCTATACTATACTATAAAGTGGCATACCATAATTTATTTAACCCCTCCTTATTTTTGTGCACTCAAACTATCACCACTTTTTCCAATCTTATGAATAATGCTTCTATAAATAATCTTGTGCATAAATATATTCCATATTTAGGATTGTTTTTCAGACTAGATTCCCCCAAGTAGGATTAACGTGACAAAAGATTGACCCAACTTTTAAATCTCCTGATAAAAATAATATCAACACCATCTTCCCAAAACAGCCTTTTATCACTTTATTCATTTCCTTCAATTAAAAAAATAATAATTTTTCTCCTTCTCCAAATGTCTGGCCATCAATGTGAGGAACCATAGCTACAGGATTTCAAATAGGTTGGGGATAGTGAAAGGAATTTCAAGGCAGATGATGGAGTGGGAAACCAATGCCAGAAAGGAAAGTAATTCTGAGAGAATATTGGGACACCAAGGTTCAAGATGTGAAAAAGAGAATCTAGCAGATTGTCATGGCACCTGCTCTAGATAACTGGATACAGAGATATGGAGACTAAGAGAACCAACAAAATAGTGAATTGGTGCTGAACAAAAACTAATACAGGTCAAAGGCAATCACCTACAGGTACAGATCTATAATTTTTCATCTGAAATCCCTGAGGCTGTTTTTTTTAAATCCAGATGTTTGAGATTTGTAAGTTTTTTTTTCACAGTTACATATAATAGTCATATAATACATAACACCCCAACAGGGTGTTACAAGTAATAAAACATATAAATATTTGTGTACTCAAACATTTGACTCTTGTTGAGATACTTAAGATTAATGTCAATAAAGATGAGATCTTGCTGCCAAATGAATTTTCTGCAAACTTACAAAAAATGGCTTTGGTTTACAGAGTATTTTTGTATTTAGGAAATACAGATAAGAAATTTTGATGATGTATTGTTATTGGCAGTTTACTTTTAGAGCTGTAGTGCATGAGTACGTAAATTGCACTAAAGGGCTAGAAAAAGATTTTTCAGCCTGTTTTCATATATAAAAATAGATATTTTATTTGTTTTCCTTTGTTTATTTTTACAAATATTTTTCCAATGGTGGTATAAATTAGATATTTTAAGTATATTTTGTTGAAAGAAGTGAAATATTTTTCTCTCTCTGAATTTTTCTATCCAATGATATATTAAAAACAAATACAAATCTTACCCTAAGACAATCAGAGGTATTTTGTCTGAAAAGTCTCCTGGTGCAAATTAGATTTTTTTTTTTTTTTTTTTTTTTTTTTTTTGAGACAATCTTGCTTCGTTGCCCTGGCTAGAGTGCCGTGGCATCAGCCTAGCTCACAGCAACCTCAAACTCCTGGGCTCAAGCAATCCTTCTGCCTCAGCCTCCCGAGTAGCTGGGACTACAGGCATGTGCCACCATGCCTGGCTAATTTTTTCTATATATTTTTAGTTGTCCAGCCAATTTCTTTCTATTTATAGTAGAGACGGGGTCTCACTCTTGCTCAGGCTGGTCTCGAACTCCTGAGCTCAAACAATCCTCCCACCTCGGCCTCGCAGAGTGCTAGGATTACAGGCGTGAGGCACCGTGCCCGGCCGCAAATTAGATTTTTAAAGCAAATATTTGATTAAATATTTGGAAGCCATAACTATGATATTTAGAAAGAAGATAAAATAGATTTACCCTCAGATTTATTCATTTCTTTGACAATTGTTTCCTTTTCCTGTTTCAAATTTATCTTTGTTCTGGTAATCATACAAATTAAAATCTGGCATTGGATATTTATACCTGAAAAAGTGGTGACTCATTGGAAGAAAGAAGTTTGGATTCCTTTTTACTTTGTAATTTGTATTGTGGAAATGTTCTTTTTCCCCTTTTTATACACACAACTTGATCTTTCTTAGAAACGTAAAGGTCATTATTATCAGATAAGAAGGATGGGAACATAATCATAAGCCTTGAAAAGGTAATTTATTTCCTATGTCTCTACTATTCAAATAGATAGTTCTCTATCAACATTATTCTCAAATGCTACATAGACAGTGATTCATATATCTTCCCTTAGTATCATGTTCTTACATTTTATTATTTATATTCAGAGAATTTTGTTCAACTTCTAACCTAACTCATTCTTTTTGTAATTTAAATTCATTACCTCTAATCCTATTTTCAGTTGAAACAAAAATTTCGTCAAATTATGTCTATTCTCATAGTTGAATATAGCATTAGTCTTCAACTTTTATTTCTCTACAGCAGTGGTGTCCAACCTTTTTGGCCCCAGGGACCGTTTTCATGGAAGACCATTTTTCCACAGCCTGGGGATGGGGTGAATGGTTTTGGGATGATTCAAGCATGTTACATTTATTGTGCACTATATTTCTATTATTATTACACTGTAACATGTAATGAAATAATTACACAATTCACTGTAGGTTGAGGACCCCTGCTCTACACTAAAAAAAAATAATAATAATTAAAAAATTATGCATTGCAAATTATTTTTTAATGTCTTCTGTATTTGGGTCAAAAGCAAAATACAAAATCCTAATAAAGGGGTAAATACGGTGGCAATTACCATTCAATCAATAAGTATTTATACAGGGCTAATTGAGTGGTAAGGCACAGAGTGGTGATGAATAAACAAATGCATGAATAGAATGACGTGAAGAGATTGGACATGAGACTATCTCGGAGGAGCTTTTGGTCCACAGAGGAGATAACATGGATTAACAAAGGGATCTAAATTCAGTCAGACAAACCTTGGTTTGAGTCTTAGCTCCATCTCTTATCTGCATTAGGCATTTGACTAAAGCCCTCAGTGCCTATTTTCTGAGTGATACTTATGTCCCTGTGGTAGGATACTTGTGAAGATTAAATGAGACGATGCATTCCAGGGGCCTAATACGGTTCTGCCTCTCAGTATTAGGCACAAGTTATAATGCTCACTATTCATTTATTGAAAGAAATATTGGGCACATCATACTGTGATGAGTGCATGACAAAGGCAAGACAGAGTGCTATAGATGCAGAAAAAAGGGACTCATAACACAATCTTGAGGGGTCAGGGTTAGCTAGCTGAGAAAATGAGATCCAAAAGATAATATGAAATTAAGCAAAGAAGGTGGAAGTAGAATGGTCAGCACAGAGTGAAAAACACGTGCCAAGGAGAAATGTGTGACAGATAGCACAGTGATTTCTGGAAATAAAGCATTTAGCCTACCTCGAGCATGAGTATAAAAATGGGAGTGATGTAAGGAAGGATAAAGAGATAGACACAGGCCTGGCCACATCAGCCTTGTAAAGAAGTGTTGATTTCATGTGAAAGTCAGTGGACAGTTTTATCGAAGTGCTTTGGCAAAAGAAAGCAGAGTGACGATGCGGGGGGCAGATGAGTACAAAGGCGTGGCACCACAAGTTGAGGACTTTCCTGTTTGATATCTTACATTTTCTCTTGGCAGTAAATTTGCTGAGGATTGGGCAGAAAGCAGACAAGGAATCATGTGGCCGGTTGGTTTTAGCAGAGTGGAGAATTTTCATAAATATCTACAGTAGGGTTTGAATTGACTATGGGCTTGTGGAAGGATTTCAGGATATCATGGAGGATAAAGCTGAATTTAGAATCTATCAATGTGTGATATTGTAGATATAGAGGTGCACCACGTAGATTCCCCTCAAGGAAGGATCGCTGCCCCAGAGGGAGTATGTGCAGCACATGACGTACAGTTGTCAGCTAGGTCAGAGTCGGCTTTAACTACAGAAAATCACCTCTCCAGTAACCATCTTGCTTCTCTTTGCTTCTGGAGAACCTGTTCTGCAAAATTTGTTATCAACCTGAGAATGTTTGTGAATGTTTTTTTTGTTTTGTTTTGTTTTGTTTTTTTGTCAGTTCTCAACAGGCTGAGTTCAGACGCAGATTAGGTGGAGCACTGTTGCAGTCTGGGTGGGAGGGAGTCTATCAGGCAGCTGAAGCAGAAAAACATCTGAGGATATAGGCAAGAGACAGATTCACATGACGGATATATAATCTACATGGTCAAAGAGAAGTAAAGACAAGAGGTGTCAAATAGAGGGCCAGATGATTGCATGACCTAGAAGTAACAGCAGGAGTAACAAAGCTTGATTGAGATACAGGACATGAACTGTGCTAGAAAAATTATACATTTATTACAATGTAGACATCTATACATGTCATAAGAAAATACAGCAAAGCTGCCATGGTGGTTACAGAACCTCAGTGCTCAGGTCGAGTAGCAGGCATGCTCACGCAGACTCATCTGAGACTAGAATGTTGAGGGTATTTATCCTAGTTTCTCACCCATCGGGATTCTCAGCGACTAACCAATCAATTAAATAAACTAATTTTGAGCTAAGAATTTAATGGTTTAATGTGTTCTGCTTTCAGAGAATGTTTATTGTGTAACAGTGGACTTCACTACAAAGGATTAAGGTGTTTTAGGCATTGGCAGAGGCAGACGAAGATGTAATTTAGGGGGTCAGGAGAATCTTCAACACACTTTAAAGAGCATTTGTATGTCACTGTTTTCTCTGAAGATGTAAAAAGCATAGCATCAATGAAAAACACCAAAGATGTTTGCATTCTTGTCTTCAGTATCAGTTTGTGAACTCCTAAAGTCTCGTTCATTCTTAGACCCTCCCTGTTGCACCCCCATGCCTTAGCACAATGTATGGTACATTTTATTCTCTCAGTATACATGTGAGAAATCAATATTTTGTAGCTATGGCAATATATTTAGTCTAGTACTATTCTTGTCCTCCTTGAATAAAATCATTTAATCATTTCTCATTTCTGCATCTAAGTCTGAGAAATTTTCTTACGTGAATTAAACATGACAAATGGCATTGTTAAATTTAAAATGTTTAGATTTTAAACATTTAGATTTAGATTACCACATCATTTACAATCGTGTGACTTTTGAATCAATCATGGTTTACTTTTCAACTATTATGCCTTTGCCTATCTACAAACATACTACCCTAACTTTTAACATTTATTGAAGTCTTACTATACGTGTTTCTATGTATTTTGTTTTAATCCTCTCAACAACCTATGAAGCAATACCATTACCTTCATTTTACAAATGAGAAAACTAAAGTACATGTCCGTGAAGTAACTTACTTGAGGTTCCTAAGGAGCAGAACTCAGATTTGAACCTAGGAGTCTGTATCCATAGCCCACACTTTTCCCCACCATGCTCTATAGCCTCAATTCTTTTTTCCAAATATAGTTTAAAAATTCCTCATAGATTTACTGAACTGTAACCTATGTCAAATAAAATTTTCAGTTCTATCTCATTCAGTATTTTCTAGAGACAAGTTGGGTCTATGACTGGGTCTTTACTTCATTCTATAAGGATGATAAATCTTTTGTTAATATTTGATTCTCACATGATTTTGGGCTATTTGAAATGTATTTTCACTTATAAAACTCTATTTGAAGAGGGATATATGAATACCTGTCATTAGTATATCTTTTGATCTGTGCTGCAGAATATTTGTATACTTTCTGTCATATTGTAGCTTTTTAAATAATGCATTATCATGTATATACTGAGAAGTATTTGTTTAAAAATCTGTCTTTAAATAGGATAATTTTATTCTTTCTAGAAGAAATAACATAGGACTTGGAGCCTGGGATATTTGACTACAAAATTCTGACACTTGATACCACCACAATATATTGTTTGACTTTTACAAGGTACCTGCCTCAATGTCTTCAGCTGTAAAAATATAATCTTTGCCTCGAAGGATCAGAGCAAGAATTGAATAATTATACACATGTGTGCCCACACACACGCACACACTCACTCTCTCTCTGTCATATATATAGTACCTAACACTCTCCATCTTGCAGTTGCTGCTCAATAAATGTTCTCCGTATTTTACCGCACTTAAATATTCTAGCTATGTTAATTCATGCAAAGATCAATTACAATGAAATATGCTATACAGTAGTGGTGGTTATTCCCTGTGGCTCTGAAAAACAATTTTGTTCTCTGAAAATTTTTTAATCAGAGTATGCTTTCTGCTGTTTCTGCAAATAGGTTATTTGCAGGACTGCTAACTCTGTCCTGTGCCAGCCATCAACAACTGACAAAAACAACACGACTTTGTTTGGTATCTTAATATAAAGTAATGTAATTGTTAGCAAAAAGAAAGAAAAAATTAACCCGTCATTCACATTTAAAAGCCACCTTTATAGAGAGGCTAATGGAGAAGAAGAAAGGCCTTTTAAAATTGGTAAATATACTTTATAGAAAATGATTCATTAAATCCTAAAATGACTGTAAATAGAACATTGTCTGGCACATGAAAACACTCCACAGGATTTGGGGAATAAATATATTAGCAGTTAGGATTCTTTTTCTTTAATGGTGTGGGAACTGCACTCAGAATGATTGTCTCCTTGCTCAGTGACATATCGTCAGTAAATAGTGGAGCCGAGATTGACTGCAATTTACTTAACCTCAAAGCTGGTCTTCCCTCCACTTCACCATGCAAGCTTGCTGCATGTAATATAATATTGTAGAAAGGAGACATTTTTATCTTCATGAAAAATTGAATTAAATGAAGTTATCCTAAACTTTCATTAGGAGAAACAAAACAAAAACATAAAGGAGGACTTTTAAAACGAGCTCAAAATAATTTAAAAGAATAATAAAAATATTAGAGCTTGGGGTTAATTTTTTCAGATTATTCTATTTCAGTTCCTCTTAAGTTATTAAAGAAGCCTATAAAACATCTTGAATGGTGTAAATCAAGAATCAGCCAGCATGCCATTATATTACAAGCTAGAATTAATTCTAAATTCCAGCTTCATGGAATTTTAAAATGTACAGAGTTGAAAAGGAGAAATAGAAAAAGCCATTGAGAGTACTTAGGTTAATTAAGTTTCATTCTTGTAATTTAAAGGTAGCAGCTTTACAAAGGCTCCAATCTAAGACTGACTAGACAGTAGGAAGTGGTCACTATATAAAAAATAATCCATCAATGGATATTCCCAGAAATATAAATAAGTCAAGTTGAGCTTTTATATGTTTATTTTTTTCTTCTGATTATAAAAGTAATGCTTATTAGCTGTCAAAACTCTTTATATTGAGAAGATATAAAGAATAAGAGTGAAACTCTCTCATGATTGTGCAATCCAGAGATAGCCACTGTTAATATTTTTGACTGTTTTCTCTGTTTATTCTCAGTAAATGTATTCCCCGCATGCAGGATCATGCTATGCACAAACTTTTGTGTGCTACTTGGTTCACTCATTTTTTTCCTTTATGTTTTTGGAGAGCTCATCAGATTTATTCTCTAAATCCCTGATTTGATTTTCCTCCAGTGCCAATTCTGGTATTTAATGCCTCCAATGTTGAATTTAACTTTGCTGTAGTGTTTTCAGATTTCTGTAACTTTTACTCATTTGAACACACAATCTTTAAATCTCAGCCTGTTGCCTCTTTATCTCATACAAGATTACAAGATTTCAAAGAAACCTTCAATAAAGTAGTTTCAGAATTATTATTCACTTCCTGGTAATGAATCTTTTTTTTTTTTTCCATAAACGTTTCCTCTATTTACACATATCAAATTTTAAATCTTTTAATTATCCTTAGATAGGGAAGGGTTTGGGAGGTTCTACCATTTGCCAATAGGCAGAGTAATTTTCCTTGGACCCCTTCTTCACTTAGGAGGTGGTAAAATTTCCTTAGTAAACATATATCATGTTTTGATGACTCAACAAAAATCAGCATCCACTCACCTCCTCTAGAGCAGTATCGGCTGTACCCACTGACTTGGTGGTAACGCTTCCTTTAGTTATCTGAATTTTTAATTTCGTAGATTGCTCTTATTCCTCCAGTTAGATTCAGAGAAATTTCTATTTCCTGGTGCATCTACATAGCAATTGCATTCAGTAGAGAGAACGCCACAAAGAGATCTCAATGTTAAGGACTTTGAACTGGTTGCATTCAATATTAACAGTTTTCTGCGTTTCTATGAGCTTGGAGAGAAATAAACTTACCAGAAAGAACATACAATTTTTTTCTTCTTTCATTTGAACTTTCTTGAGCCTAAATTTATGAATTTAGGTTCAAAGAGAAAGCTGTTTAGAAGTAGTACTGAACAAAGGAAGTTATTTAGTTCTTGGCTAATTCGGTGATAACCTCAGCGTTAAATTTTGTCCTGCTGTCTTGATAGTCCTCTGCAGTTTTTCGCCTGAGTTATTACTACTGCAACAATTCATACTTCCTACTAATTTTGCACAGAATTAATTATTTTGGCAATAATGATTTATCATTCCTTATAATAATTACACAATTTAAATCTTTTTAAAAAATTCAAGAACAATTCTTTCTACCATCTCAAAGAAATTTGAAGTTGTTTGAAGTGTATTCTCTCTTTTGACAAATTGAATAAACCTCCTTTTTAAAAATCATTTCAGACATATAGCTAGAATCAAATACCAACTGACTCCCGTGGATGTGGGAATTGTTTTCTATGTTTTTGTAGCACACAGATTGGATTAATATAATTCTCTGTCTTCACCTTTGTTAGAATTCTCATTGTAGAAAATGTGACACATACTGTATTTGGTAATAAGTATGATTCATGGCTCCCATTGAATAGTGAAAAATCTCACCAATTGAAATCTCCCTATTGGCTTATTTTTGTAAATTGTCTTGAATTTTAAATTTGGCCCATGTGTGTCTGTCGACTCAAATAATCTTCTTCATACAAAATAAATTCAGTTCCATTAGAATTTATTTTAGACAACTACTAGGTCATGAAGTGAATCTCTGGTCTACCCGGAGACAAGAGAAGAATTATGGAGAACAATGAAAAACAGTTTGAAATATGCATAAAATATACACAGTCCCTTCTTCCACAACTTTTATAGAAAAATGAATAAATATAGTATTGTGCTTGTTTGAATTTTGTAGTCTGAGCTTTGCCCTGTCTGCCCTCTGGTGGGACTACTAATAAGTAACTGGAAAACTAAAATAATTAATAGTGAGAGAAAGCAGAAGAAACATATACATGAATCAGAGATGAAATGAGATTCAGAGTCTTGCTTATCTTACTTTGCAAAGTAAGGCATATAACTTTACTACTAATAGTGTGCTAGATGAAGTAGATTTTGAAGAATAAATGAATTCAATCACATGAACTGAATAGAAAAATAATGACAAAGACTGGAGGTTACTATTTCCTTTATCACATGTGTATGTTTTTCCTTATAACTACTTGATGACAAAATAGTAGTAGGAAAACCAATTACTTGACTATTTGGCCTTCTGTATGCAAAATTTCTGATTTGATTTTTTTCTCTTTTTGTAAAAGGAAAGGTGGGTTTTTTTTTTTTTTTTTTTTTTACTTAATTGAATGAAGTTATGATTTACTGGCATCATGCAGATACGTAGTCTTCCAAGATCTGAAATGGATCACTTATTTTAATGAAAAAAATGCACATGATGTAAATGGCTTTATTTTAATATACTCGAATTGTTTGCATTTGTGCAATCTTTCTGGGTAAAAACTGATTGTATCTGTGGCATTCTTTTAGGAAAGTTCAACTAAGAGCTTCTGAAGTAATTTTGGAATTAAGGAAAGCAAACCTGTTTTTAAATGTTAGTGAAACATAGATATTTTGCATTGAATTTCCTTAAAATTTTTTGTGATTGTCAACTTTTAATTTACTAAAGACAAGAAAGATGAAACAGTGGTAAACTATCACCATTTCATATATTGAGGCATATTTTAACATCAAAAAGGAAGGACAATCTCAAATTTTAAGAATTGCACCTAGGTTTATTAAATACTTCATTAAAACTCACATCTTCTAATCAACACTTTAATGTGCTCCTAACACTGACTTCATTATATTATATAACTAACCTGTCACAGCCTACCTAAAACATTAACTTTGTGTCTTTTTTCTAAGAAATAATATTTTCTTCCCATTCATACAAAATCATTTGGTTAGTTACCATGACAGCAAAATGTCTGTCATATATTTGAGGAAAAATGGTGACGCATTTCTAGTTTATAATTATTTTTCTTCTTTTAGTGTTGATATTAAATGTTAGAGTTTTTGTTCCTTCCATTTAAAACATAGCTATAAAAGTGCCTATCAGCACCAAAGTAGTGACTTGAACCTGAACAAATTCAATCCATCATTAGAGAAAGCCATTTCCTCTTTATGGAACTGGTTTAGTGAGGTATGGTACTTAAAATCTTGGACTCCAGAAGACCACCTGCTTCTGCCGAGATATTCAGACAAAGACTCTTGGAAGCAGGCCAGGTTTGTGCAATGCTCAAACCCATTGCTTACGTGTCTGACAGTAACATCTGGTAGCACAGATGCTGAATTCTAGAGAGCCATGATTATTTTGAGAGAAGGAAGAAGTTGTCTTACACAGTTATTATCATGCTACTACCTCAGGTATTAGAAAGAGGCAATCATTTTTGTGTTTCCCTGCCAGCATATGTTTTCTCATTTTTGCAGATGAAATTTCTAGATCCAGTACAACATTGAGATTAAGAATCATTCTGTGTTGTTAAGCAATAGAAAGATTTCAAAGGAATATAAAGGATGTGATAAAAATGTTTTGTTTTCTCCACATGCCTGCTGCAAAACCATTGAGCTAGGTGCCAAAAATTCATAGGCTAACCTATCACAAAGAAAAGTTGATGACTGCAAGTTCTCTTGGTTTCACAGTGTATCCTGGAGCAACTCATAAATAAGACTGTCAGATTTTTTACCAATGAAAGAATTTTGTCTTAGTTTTGTTTATCTCAGCTGTTAAGAATTCCCTTTTCCCATTTCTCTGTCTGTCAGACAGATTATTATTAAAAAGGATATGACAGGTGCCAGCGCATCTATATGTTGTTTGTCTTTTAGAGCAGTATCTTATATGCTGAGTGCAACCACAAAAATAATGGTCTAGAGTCTTTTGGTAACATTTACCTCCATGATTCAGAAACTGACATTTAAAATTTGGCAGTATAGACATTTTAGATAACCTGCCTCATTTTGCATCCATTTGCCGTAGTTTATGGGAATAAGTAACAGTCATTTTTAAAGGACATAAAGATTATAAGAGTGGGCATGTACAAATTTTACCTCTCCTCTGCTGTTCACTCTGAAAATGTGAATACAAGGCTGCCATTCATTGATTTATTCATTCCTTGTTTCATCAAATATTAACGATAGCCTACAATGTGTAAGGCATTCTGTTAAGTGTCAAATACACAGTAGTGAATGAAATGGACATAATCCCTGCCCTTCTGTAGTTTACAGGTTAGTCACAGGAGTTATTAATATAAATTCAAATGTCAAATGTCTTCAGGGCCAAGCAGGTAAAGATGAGGAGTGAAGCTGTGAGCATAAGCCTCTAATTAGTGGTGGAGGATGTGGAGAGTGAATGTTCTACAGGATAGAATTGAAATTCAAAATTTGTTTAAACAATGACTCATACCTTAAAATAAAAAGACACGCCTGTGGTTTGAGCACTTTTATTTGGCTCTCCACCCATGAGTTTGAACTTCTGGCCGTAAATCAGAGAAGGGATGCCCCAAGAGTGTGAGATCTGTGTGTGCATTCACAAGCTGGCTCTCTCGTGTACCGTATATCATATCATCAACAATGGGCAGGCAGGCACCATGGAGAAGTCAGTTTTGAAAACCAGGATTTTTACAGTTTCTGCTTGCAGAGCAACTGCACTATTACTGGTTAGACAGCCACCTCAGGCACTGATGGCCTGCTGTTGACTGGTGGCCACGGTGGTCAGACTGGACTGCTATCTGCCCAGGTCAGATCCAGCAGCTCTGGCTGATATGCTGGTTCACTTTATTGGTAGTGGCTTTTATCCCATTAACACCCAATTTACCATCTTATAAACTAGGAATTGTCTTTTAATTCATACCAAACAGTTTGATTGCTTTCTAAAGGGTGAACTGTCATGAGGTTACTTTAATATGAATGTAGGTCAGACAACCTATAGGCCAGAAGTCTCCACACTGTTTTGGTTGAGCATCATAGCAAAATTTAAAAAACAAAGATAAATAAATAACAACAAAAATAACGATTTGACCATACACCATATAGTGTGTGTGTGTGTGTGTATATATATATATATATATGTAAAATACCACTTTAGTATATTTTATGTGAATTACAAAACCTATGTAAAAATAGAAATTTTTAAATGGATGGAATATCTTAATTTTTTTACACACTTTAAAATCTGGTCATCCATATGCCACATATCAGAGGCTACAAATTAAATGTAGTAATGATAAATAATAATAAACAGTAGCAACAACCATAAAATAGCAAATGCTAACATTTATTTGAGTGTTTATTACCTTCCAGACACAGTTAACATCAAAGAAATAGAACAAAGTAATTTCCAAATATATTTTCTAACTTATTTTATTATAAAATAAAACTGTTAATGTCTTCTCTATTAATGTCATTCTTTTTCATTGTTTAGCAGATTAAAAGTAATATCTTTATTATAGTTTGTATGTATTTTTAATAACTGATATCATTTGGGTAATGCCTGATTAGTCTCCTAGTGTAAGCTTGATATTCTTTGATCAAGGGTTTGTAAGTATGGTTATAGTACAGTAAGTTATCAGCAGTAATTTCCAAAACTTCGAACAGAAAATTTGACAAAAAATAACGTGATGAAGAGATCTAGGTTTCTGTAATACAAATAGCAACCTTTAGCAGTGTGTCTAAGATCATAGATCTAGTTATTTGCCCTTACCCCTAATGGGCCATGCCATGGCAAATAAGCTAACCTAACACAAATTTGTTCTGTGATTTGAACCATCAAAATATTGTGAATAAAAACTTAGAAAGCTTTTGATTGTTTCTTTCTGCAATGGTACATGAGAAATTAGGACTACAGTGCTCATAGTTTGTGGGTATATAATTCCTAGGAAAGATTAAAGAAAACGGGCACATCAAAAATATTATATAGAAGTGAAACAAGGATTTGGTGGTCATGCTCAAAAATAACGTGTATACTCAACAGTTGCTACATTATATAAAATTCCAACGCATCTAAATAGGTTCCCAAGTCAGATCCCTTTGAGAAAAAAATAATAGAAGCTACCCAGAAAAGCCATAGGATTTTATTATAAAATAGAAAAATTG
>RJWJ010031499.1:0-19171 GCA_004363605.1 Indri indri
TTGAAAGCAATGCTCTGATAAGCATACCTGTACCTAAATCTTTGCAGATAAATTCCTCCAGCCAAGTCAAAGACATTTTTTAAGACATTTGATACATATTGTCAAATCGCCCTTCCAAAAGTTTGTAACAATTTATGCTTCCTATAGTCATATCATGCCTGTTTTGCCATATCCATACCTACCTGGATATCATTCTTTTTTATCATCACCAATTCGATAGGTAGGTGAGGCAACATCTCATTTGTAATGTTACTTTAAAAATAATTCTTCAAAAGCAAAATAAATATTAGTAAAAGGGATAAAATCTAGAATGAGGTTTTTTTTCTTAGCTCTGCACTAAGAAAGTATATTACCCTATTCTGTTTCAATTTTGTTGATTGCTTCAAAGAATTATCTTAAAAGCACATTGGTATGCACTGAAATTGATAGAATTCAAATTTGCTTCATAGTATTCTAAGGAGAAAAAACCAGTATGGGTAGTGAAAATTGCATTGAACTACAAATTGGAAGACTTGTGTTCTATTCTTTATGGTGCTGTTATGTGGCTTAACGTAAAATTTTAAACCTCTTTGTGTCTCATTATGTTAATGTTGTAAATGTGGGATTGGGTTGTAATTTATAAGACACTCTCCAGTTTTAAAGTTACTAGATTCCAATAAAATATAACTGGATTTATTTTCAACTAAAAGGAAGAAATTCAGTCAGGCTTCATCAATTTATTGTTATAACCAATGTCTATGTTAAAAGTAAGCAATAGGTTAGATGGCATACAAAATAGTGTGGGCTTCCAATACAATAATTCGGTGAGCTGCATAAAGGGCGCACAAACATGCACACCAAACCAGTTTCAGACAGCTAACCTAGAACTTTGGTTCATTTGTAATTTGTAAATTATAGCTTATACCTTTATAGTTTTTTTCCTCTTTTCCTTTTGGCATAGACACATTTTAACTTGTTCATACCCTGTTGCCCTAGTTGATCATTATTAGATTCTGGTCTTCCCACAGCAGACCATTTCCATTTTTGCTACACTATTTCTATTCTTATTTAAAATGTGCCCTATTGGTTCATTGAATATTAACAAACCCTTAATGTTAAACTTTTACTTAAATGGAATCTGTCACATGTTCCACCCTCAATTAATTGAATTCCCGCACCAAGCAAGCAAATGAGCTGTACAGGCAAATGCAAAGAAGAAACCAATAAAAACAAAACTCCATTGGTTCAAACACATGCACACACGCACCACCTGCCTTTGGCCTCAAGGTTAGTCTTTGTTTCATTGTACCTTTTGCCCATTTGGACATAATCTTTCAGTCTTTTCTCAACCCTGCTCCCACTTAGAGTCTAACTTGTTTAAAGTTATCCCCTAAAGTAATTCCTTCCTCTGACCAAAACCCTTGAATATATAATACAAAAGGAAAGGGGAAAATGTACATTGAGAAGCACTAAATGCAGAGCGTGGACTCTACTTTCCCTCTCCCTTGAGTCCTTCCATTTCTTGAGATATTTTTCTTGCTGGTGGCATTGATAGGGGTCAGAGACTACATGTGATACATATACTATCCCTAGTTATCATTATTTAAAATAGAAAGTGCAGTGTCATAGGGTTCAAATGATTGCAGATGGATATTATAGTCACAAAGTAGATGTCCTCTAACTATAACCTGTTTTAGATTGAATATCACTCTCCAAAAACAATAAGATTCTGTTCAATCACTTCATACATTTGTAACATTAAATGAAATCCTTATATGAGCTTGATAACTCTATATTACTTCAATAAGTAAGACTACTATTTTTTTTTTTTTGAGAGTCCGAGTCTATCTGGAGGCCAAATAATGAAAATCCTGTGAAACAGCATAAAGTTAGGCATTATATTTGACATCGCTGGTTAGAAAACATAGATGAGGAAAAACTTCTGTTAAAAGTTAGCATAAGGTACATTCCATTCCTGTTCTCATTAAATTCCTGTGTGCTTTTTCATTGAAAGTTTCAGCATTTATTTTAGATCACCTAGTTCTAATGTGGTGGTTTTATATGTAATTTATTATTATTGCATTGTTTTCCTTTCAAGGAAAGAGCTAGAATAAATATTAAAAACTATTGATTCTACTTATGTGATTTTCAGAATTTCTTTGGCCCTGAGTTTGTGAAAATGACGATTGAACCATTCATATCTTTGGATTTGCCACGGTCTATCCTTGTAAGTAATAAAACCAATTTGTGTCACTCTTAGGAAGTAATTTCAGTAACTCTGTTTTAAAAAAAACAGTTAAAATTCTTATAATGCTTATTTGAATAAACGCCATTTATTTTTTTCAATTGCAGACCAAGAAAGGGAAGAATGAGGATAACCGAAGGAAAGTAAACATAATGCTTCTGAGTGGGCAGAGACTGGAACTGACCTGTGATACCAAAACTATATGTAAAGACGTGTTCGATATGGTCGTGGCCCATATCGGCTTAGTGGAGCATCATTTGTTTGCTTTAGCTACCCTCAAAGGTACCAAGAAATTTTAAATTCAGAGTATAATATGGAAACTTGGCAATAAGCAGACTCCCTCTACATGTTATTATGCCCAACCTCATTTTGGGAAATATTAACTAAATAAACAAGTCAGCATTGAGAAGCAGAAGTGACTTAGGAACTCCCTTCTTCTCCTAACTATGTTCATTATTTTAATAGCTATGTTTGTTAGGCACCTTCTGTATCTGACTATGAAGTGTTTTTTTTTTTTGTTTTTTGTTTTTGGCTATGGTTGTATAAAAATAGATTTTAAGCATTATATTTTAGGAACCATTTTATGTTAATTGCCTATATATATACTCTAGAAATTAGTATCCTAATATGAGTCTTAATATATAGCAGGACCCTATTTCTGAATTTCCACATCAACTTCTTTAGCCCACTATCCTATAACCATGGTGTCTTTTTAAAATGATAGTCGATAACTGAAAATTAGTCATTTCATATATCTTTTAAACATTTTTAAGCATGCTCTTAACTTCATGACATTCACAACTACAGTAGTTTCAGAGCACAACTTCAGTAGAAACCTCTCTTGTTTACCAATTATAGTTGCCATAGCAATAAGAAACTCTTTGGAATCTTCTTTCTTTAATAAATCATTATGTTTATAAATTACTCTTCAATATTTCAGATTCCTGTTTACCTCACAATATAACTTGGAAAGCTTAGACAACAAAGTACAAAGTACAAATGAGAATTGAAGGGTCAAATCATCTTGAAACTCTGTAAGATCGTGATAATGTTTTCTTTATCATAAAAGAAATATTTTGTTCAGCATAGCTTATTGAATTCATGTGCCTTAAAAATAAATAATTCATTTTTTAAAGTCATCTAATGCATATTCAGGTAGTACCTACTGATGTTCTATCACTTTGTTAATTTCACTTTCGACTAATCAGGTAATACTGTCTACATAAAGATAGTCCATTAATCAGAATTTGTATTTATAATACACCTAATTTCTTAAACATACTGGACAAAGCAGATTTTATTGAATAATCTTTTTATTTTGTAAGGCAATAATAGTTAAAAGATGACATTGAAAAATAAAAATAAAATGATGACTGTCATTCCTCCTAGGTTTCAGCTGATAGATCAATAATAAATATAAGTTAATATTTATTGAATGCTTACCATGTACTATGTACTTTACCAAGTGTTTTATGTCCATCGTCATTTGATCCTTATAATAACCCTGTAAAACAGGAATTATCACTATCCTTATCTTATTGACAAGAAAATTGATGTCTAGAGAAGCAAAATAATATATTCAGTGTCATACAGATAGTAAATGATGTGGCCAGGAGTTGAATCCTGGCCAGGAGTTGAATCTCGCCCATTCTTAAAAGATTGAGCCATGTTGCCTCCCATCTATATGCAGTGCCTCAGAGCTCTCTGCCATACTTCTCAACAGTCTTGTTTTATTCTTGTATGGTACTATTTTGTGCAAGTCTAGCCAAAAATGAAGAAATCAGAAAAAAAAAATTAAAGTATTTTTTACTTTATCTGAATGTTTTTCTGATTCTGTTTTAGATAATGAATATTTCTTTGTTGATCCTGATTTAAAATTAACCAAAGTGGCCCCAGAGGGATGGAAAGAAGAACCAAAGAAAAAGAGCAAAGCCACTATTAATTTTACTTTGTTTTTCCGAATTAAATTTTTCATGGATGATGTTAGTCTAATACAGTGAGTACACAAGAGTTTCTCTTTTGCTCTTTTTGACCACTGGTCTTTTGACCCCTTAGCTTATTGATAACTGAATTATTTGATTCTCATCAATGATAATGTCTTCTTTATCATAAAAGAAATATTTCTTTCAACATAGTTTATTTAATTTTTATGCCTTAAAAGCAAGCTTAATAATAAACCATCTTGAAAACTATACATATATGTCTATAAAAAAAATCACCTTAATATTCAAGATCAAACGCCTGGATGCTTGTGTGTATATTTATTTTTTACAGACATACTCTGACCTGTCATCAGTATTACCTTCAGCTGCGAAAAGATATTTTGGAGGAGAGGATGCACTGTGATGATGAGACTTCCTTATTGCTGGCATCCTTGGCTCTCCAGGCTGAGTATGGAGATTATCAGCCAGAGGTAGGATTTATGTTTTTCTCCAGGGCCACTGTTGTATTGGTGCTCTTATATTTGGTGTAGTTAAGAACTAAACCTGGTTGAGGTGTTTGACGTTTAGATGTGGAGATTCTTGAGGCTAGTTTGGTACCTCAGAATGACCAAGCATCCCGTGTATATTGGTTATATAAAATCCTGTAGTGTAGAATTTTCTTTTTTTTTTTTTCCTATTTAAAGTTACCCTGTTTTGGAGTTTAGGAATATGTAACACTTAGCCCTCCTTCTCCCAAGTTCTAACTAATAGAGACTAGACACAAGAGTTATTAGCCAAGTATGAATTAAAGGGATCTTCTACCTTCCACATGGATCCACACTGTTATGGGCTGGGAACCTAGCAGAGCTCACTACATGGAGAACTCGCTGTATGTTTAAAGCCTAATGTTCCTAAATACAAGTGATCTAAGAGGAAGCAAGGGGCAAGAGACTGCCCCTGGAGTGGCATCCTTCACAACATTAATCCTAAACTGTAGTGATATGAGACCCTTGAATGTCACTCTCCTCAACCTTGCTAATCAGTTCAATCATTCAACCTCACTAAAAGACTGATACATTTCCTCTAAAACTCATTCCTCAGAGAGAAAAGTAGAAATACGTAGAAATATTTTATCTCTTGGCTGAAGCACAAACTTTAAGATAGGAGAAGAGAGATTATTCCAATAAAAGGCAAACAGAATTGCTCACAAAAATATTCTCCTTTTTAGGTTCATGGTGTGTCTTATTTTAGACTGGAACATTATTTGCCTGCCAGAGTAATGGAAAAACTTGATTTATCCTATATTAAAGAAGAATTACCCAAATTGCACAATACGTATGTGGGAGCTTCTGAAAAAGAGACAGAGTTAGAATTTTTAAAGGTAAGCATGCAAGATTACAAATGATAAGCTTTATATCTTTTTCAAAATAAGCAAAAAGTGTTGGAGGACACACATATAAAAGCTCAAGTGCCCATAACTGAAACTGTGCATTATCTCATGTCATTTATTGCTGACTAAAACTGTGGTATTTTATTTCTCATTTTATAAAAGAGGGAACTCAGTCTCAAAGAGGAAATGTAATGTTCCCAAAGTCAATGGCTAGTGTAGGGGGCAAAACTATGATTCGAACCCATGTCTACCTGGCTATAAATTCTATGCTTTTATCCTATTCCATATTCTCAAAATCCAGATGCATTATAAAGAAGAAACAATTGAATTTGGTAAATGGCTGGATATGAGAGGCAAGTTCACACTGATTCTAAAATCGTTTTGTTTTGTATTTTCTCAAAAGGCTTAAAACTCATTTGCACCCTTTGAAAATGGTCTTTCCACTAACTGCCAACTAATTTACAAAGGGGCAGGAAGTCAGAAAAATTGATTTATGGTTACAGTTCTGCCACCAGCTTCCTGTAAGACCTCAGATAAATAGTAGTGTGTTTGTCATCAAGAAAAATAACACTATGTAAACTTCCAATATGAATAACAAATATAATAAGATAGTGTTCCATTGAAAAGAGAAACTTTTAGAACATTCTCTTGTTTCTGCTCCCTAGGATGTAAACAGTATGCCTTCCATTTGCTGCTCCATTTGGAAGGAGCCAGGTTTCCCAGCCCTAAGAAAATCTACAAAGGGGTTTCATTCACAGACTTATACCACCTTTAATCTAGGATTCGTGGTAAGAAAGCCAAGGTGGTTTGTTTTATTTGAGTCTAAATTTAAAGATATTAGGCCGGGCGCGGTGGCTCACGCCTGTAATCCTAGCACTCTGGGAGGCCGAGGCGGGTGGATCGTTCTGAGCTCAGGGGTTTGAGACCAGCCTGAGCAAGAGTGAGACCCTGTCTCTACCAAAAATAGAAAGAAATTAATTGGACAGCTAAAAATAGATATAGAAAAAATTAGCTGGGCATGGTGGCACATGCCTGTAGTCCCAGCTACTCGGGAGGCCGAGACAGTAGGATTGCTTGAGCCCAGGAGTTTGAGGTTGCTGTGAGCTAGGCTGACGCCACGGCACTCGCCCCAGGCAAGAGAGTGAGACTCTGTCTCAAAAAAATAAAAAATAAAAAAATAAAGATATTAAATTATGAACTTATATTTTCCTTAGTTACTACATTTTTATTCTTATAATAAATATCAAGTTTTATTTTTATTAATAATGGTAGAGAGTAGATTGGCACGGTGAAAAGAATCTGGGGATTTGCAGGCAGACAGTCTTGTATTTGAATTCTTCTTTCAACTAGCTGGGTGACCTTGAACAATGTATTTAACCTCTCTGAATTTCAGTTTTCTCCCTGTAAATAGCATGCGTAAAGCATATTATGTTGCCGTACTGCTAATAATGTATCTTATTACCCCTCTTTAACTTTAGCATCTTTCTTCTAACCTAAGACTTTTTTTTAATCTTATTAACACAACCTTGTAAGTTTAGACTTATGCTGTATATTTTATTGCATTTGAAATACTTCTATAACCTTTTTTAAATCTGCTTTATTGAGTATAATTTATATACAGTAAAATTTACCACTTTTATGTGTTCAGTCCAATGAGTTTTTTAAAATGTATACTGTTGGGCAACCATCTCCACAGTTGTTTGCTGAGTGGTTTTTCTTTGTACAGATATACAACAATTTTGTTCTTTAAGTGATAGATACAAAGCTGCTACAAATATTCCAATATGCATTTTTCTGTGAACATAGTTTTTTATTTCTCTTGAGTAATTACCTAGCAGTAGGATTGCTAGAACCTAAGATATGTATACGTTTAACTCTGTAAGAAATTGCCAAACTGTTTTCCAAAGTGGTTCTACAATTTTACAGTCCTACCAACAGTGTATGAGAGTTCCAGTTGCTCCACATCCTCAACCACACTTGGTATTTTCAGTCTTTTTCACTTTAGCCCTTGAACTATGTGAGTAGTGATATATTATTATGGTTTTAATTTGTATTTTCCTCATTACTGTTTATGTTAAGCATCTCTTCATGTGTTTGTTTGCCATTCATATATCTTCTTTGTTGACTTACCTAATAAAAAACCTTTTGCCTGGTTTTCTATCTGGTTATGTTTCCTTACTGTTGAAAAGTACATGTTCTTTTTATATATTCTGTATACAAGTCTTTTATCAGATATATGTTTTACATTGATTTATCTCTCAGTCGGTGGCTGCTCTTTATATTTTATTAACATTGACTCTTGATGAGCAAGTTTTTGATGTTAATGAAGTTTTCAATTTTTTCTTTTATGGTTCATGCTTTTTATGTCCTATCTAAGAAATTTTTGCTCATTTAAATTACTGAAAGTACTGAGGGTTCCCAACTTATAACAATTCCACTTACAATTTCTCAACTTTACAGTGGGGTTTTTGGGGTATTAAATGCATTTTTGACTTATGACATTTTTGACTTACAATGGGTTTATCAGAAGGTAACCCCATTAAAAGCAAAGAAGCATCTGTATGCAAATTTACTATGCATACTTTTGGGTCTCAGAAAAAATACCCCAAAAAGCATGGCACTTTGGTGTGCTGAGCTCTGAACTAAAATAAAAAGGCCTTAGAAGCTGCCACAGAATCAAGGACATTCTGACTTCTCCTGTCCTTTTCCCCTCCCACTCCCAGCACAAGCTTAAATTTTACTTTAATATTCCCTTAGCTGCCTTAAGACCTGACCCACCAAAGAGAACACAATTGCCTTCTGTCCCCTCCTGAAATTTTATTATCTATCCTAGGAAAGGAGACTAAGGAATGTAACTGCACCTGGAGGGACTTTGTTCTGCCTCTTCGGCTCATTTGAATTCCAAAGAGAAACATTTATAAGTTAATATTTTCTGTCTTCCAAATCCATTCATCTTCCCTAAAATCATTTACTATGCCTCTAAAAATCACCTGCAGCACCTCTCCCCGTCTCCCTCTCCCTTATAGGAGGGTATTTAAACCTCAACCGTCTGGCTCCTCTCTGAGTCTCATATTTTATGTGACTTCCATGTTTATACACATTAAATAACTTTGTATACTTTTTTCTCCTAAAAAAAAATGGAAGAATTTTTGCTCACCCCAAGGTCACAAAAATTTTTTAAACTTTATATTTTTACCTCCTGTATTTAAGTCTGTAGTCATTTTGGGTTAAGTGTCAAATAAGGGTTGAGATTTATTTTTTTGGCATGTGGATATCCAATTGTTCCAGCAACACTCGTTGAAGCCTATCCTTTCCACATTAAACTACCCTGAAGATACTGAAGATACAGCTTCAGTATCTTTGCCACCATTTACCAAAGTGTATTGCTGTGGTGTGGTTTTGTTCCAACAGGTCTGCCAAAGACTGACAGAATATGGAGTTCATTTTCACCGAGTGCACCCTGAGAAAAAGTCACAAACGGGAATATTGCTTGGAGTCTGTTCCAAAGGTGTCCTTGTGTTTGAAGTTCACAACGGAGTTCGCACATTGGTCCTTCGCTTTCCATGGAGGGAAACCAAGAAGATTTCTTTTTCTGTATGTCCATTTAACCTCTTTTTATTATATTTTTAAATAAATGTTATTGATTTCCAATGTAGCGTGTTAACTGACTTCCTTAAGTAACCTTTAGACTCTGTCATTCAGCAGAGCTAATATATCTTACTACAATTTAACTCGGCCTTCTTAGTTGTATTAATAGGAAGTATTGTTGAGATTTTGTTTGTTCGTGGTTTTTTTCAAGACGTGATTTTTAAAAGAGTATTACACATTCCTAGCTGGTTATATGCTCAATTAACTTTAGTTAAATTACAACCAAGTTGAATTCTCTGTTGAGTCAGAACTTATTCTAGGTTCATAACTTATTACATGGAGAAATCCCCTTAATGTTTTTAAGATAGATAATTATCTTAACTCCAATGAACTTTGTCTAGCTCAGTAGTAGATCCTTCATAACAACAGTTATTTTAATCTCAGCAGTCCAGAGATTTACTGGATTTTATTAACTAGTCCCAGGACTTTCTGTCTTAGATTTTAGCGTATACTGTCTATAGAGATAAAGTTAGAAAAGTGATTTTTAGAAAATATGTTCGTGAAACAGCTATAAAAGCATATTTTGATTTAGGACATAGTTGGGATATCTGAACATTGAGGTGCCATTAGCAAACCCCAGAGGTGAATCAAAAATATGTTTTGATAGTTTTTTCCTTATGGTATTCAGAGACTGTTGATACCTTTAGTTCATATTTGGGCTGAAATGTGCTGTCACCGGAACAATTTTATAAAGATATCAAGGTCCTGAAGGACTCTGGATAATCTTCAACCTGGAGACCTTTGAAATCAGTTCTAGACCTAATGGATAGTTAGTTGGTTTCCTATGAAACCCAGAGGTACCACTAAGATAGCCAGATAATAATATGTTCTTTAGGAAAGCCCATACTGCTCTTATCTTCCCAAGATTGTCAAGACCAGGAAATTACCTGAATTTCATTTACCTTCCCCCAGTGGAAATACTGGTAGAGCTAGTATCTAAAGGAAACTTTAAGTACAAATCCAATTTGGACAACTTTTGAAAAGGCAACAAGTCAAGTAATCAGCATTCAGCTCTCTGTCATTTGCCAAGCTACTACACCCCCTCCATGCATAGAACTAGCCATGATTAGTCTTTAAAGATCTGCAGTAATAGAGAATAGATCACCTTCCCTCATAAACCATTCCTATATTGAACAGCATTCATTTGTCCTGAAGTTCTTTCTCTAACACAGACCTCTCTTTTTTGACCTTCCTTTTTGTCTTCTACTAATTTCTGGGGAGAGAGAAGAGTCACCCTTCAACCTTTTCATCTCTCACAGATGAGAAGTTCCCTCAGGCACATTTCCTGTCCAGTCCATCCATTAACACTTAGAATTAAATATTTTATTTTTTTTCAAACATGTGCATCTTTCTTAGATATTAAATCATCTATAGTATCACTTTTCATAATTATTATGAACCTCTAACCTATCTTTGGCATTTTTGTGTGTGTGACCTTTCCTGCCTTTGGGTGTTTTATTATAGGTACCATTATAGGTACCAGTTCTGTAGTTCTTTTGACTGATAGACTAAAAAGATTCTGTCCTTCATATTAATGCTTGGACCAGTGAGAGAGTTTTACAACTGTGGAGTTCAGTGTCCTTGCAAATTACTTGACAATGGTTAAGTGGTATGTTTGTTAAGAAAAAAGATTCCTCAACTGTTTTAAGAGTTACTAGGTATACTACTGATTTTCAAGATGCTAGTTTGAAGCTGCTGTATATTTAAATCCTCTCTAACGCTTACTGATTACTGTTTTTAACAAAAAAAACAGGTTTAGTACTAGAGATTTCATTGGCCATAGTATCTAGCTAGATTTAACAATGTTATTTTGTTTCTATTATATTTATTATATTTAGTTTTATAGCCAAATTCTATTTGCCGTAAGTGGTATTGGTTTTTCTATTTATAGTGTGTTGTAAAGTTTCTTTAAAGTGAATTCTCTAAGTAAGGAAAGTCAATTGAAAAGTTTCTAAATAATCAAGACCAGAAATTATGAAGGTGATACCTGCATGATTGAAGTTTGGATCATATTTCATCGTCGTATCTTTTGTAAGCCTACTAAATTTAACTTTTCCGTGCCTATTTCTGCAAAGTAAAGACAAGGGATGTGAAGTAGAAAGAACAGTCTACAGAGCAGCCAAGAACTTAAGTACAGTCTAACTGGACTTGAGCAATTCTCCAGAGACATCCGTCTAGATCCCTGGCATGTTGAACACTAGTCTTTTAAGGCATATGGATTATCTGCAAGCCTCACCATATAGGTCACAAATTTGGGGATGCTTTCTTACATGAGAGACATTATTTTTCAAGAAATATCAGAGAGATAAAACTGATTTGTGATTCTCGTACTTTCCCCGTATTTGGCAAAAATATCAATGCATTTTCTCTCTCAGCCCAGCAGTTACATTATCCAGTACCTGTCCCTTCCCACATTTTCTTTAACTTCCCACAGCTGTCCAGCCTTCATGCTACCCAAATTCTACTTAACTGAATCACAGCTCTAATCATTATATATTATTTTTAAAAAATTCTTATTGAACTTCAGGGTATTTTCTTTAACCAATAAAGTGGAACACATGTTTCTTATTGTCTCTTTTTCAAACAGTTTTGGTGTTTGTAAACATTGCCATAAACTCAAAATATGAATAATCTTATTAAAGGAAATTGTTTCCCTTGCTGATGGCTGGCATGTACAATCTGATTTAGGCTGTGATTTTTTAAAGTGCAAGTAATATTGATTTAATTTATTTCCTGAATTTGTTTATAATAATGCAGTCATATGCCACATACTGATGTTTCGGTCAATGATGGACCATGTATACAACGGTAGTCCCATAAGACTATAATACTGTATTTTACTGTACCTTTTCAATGCTTAGATATGTTTACATAAATACTTACCACTGTGTTACAGTTGCTACAATATTCAGTACAGTAACATGCTGTACAGGTTTGAGCCTAGGAGCAACAGGCTATAACGTATCATCTAGGTACATAGTAGGCTATCCCATCTAGGTTGTGTATGGACACTCTGTGTTTGCACAATGACAAAATCACCTGACAATGCATTTCTCAGAATGTGTCTTCATTGCTAAGCAATGCATGACTGTATAGGATTATATTTTCTATGTTTATATGAGACGTAGGTAAAAAAAAAAACCATGCCTAATAATGGGAAATATAAATAATATCTCTACTTATTAATAGATTATAGTATTTGGTCATGTAAAAAGTTATAGGAAAGCATTCTAATTTTGAATACCCTTGATTAATATTGTAGAAAAAGAAAATCACATTGCAAAATACATCAGATGGAATAAAACATGCCTTCCAGACAGAAAACAGTAAGGTATGCCAGTACCTGCTACACCTCTGCTCTTCCCAGCATAAGTTCCAGCTACAGATGAGAACAAGACAAAGCAACCAAGATGCCCACGATATCGGTAAGGAGAAGCAGACTATTTCAGATGTCGTCAGGGTATATGCACAATTTTTGCCACAAATTTTAAAAGAACTACCATGTTTAGGATAAAAACTTACAATGTATATACATGTGAAATGACTAAGTCAAGGCTATAAAAGTGTCACAAATGAAGCTAAAATTTCAATTTCATGTTCATTTTGAGTAAAGCACCCCAGATCACTGGGGCAATACCTGTTGAAATGTCTATTTTATAATGTAAACATTATAAAAGTTTGGGCCATGTGACATCTACCCACAGTAAACTTACACACTATTTGGGAAGGTAAGACCAACATATGTGAAGCAATAATCCACAATAGAGGTTCAAGATTTTAGTAACAGATTATATCATACAAACTTGATGATCCATACTACAAGAGAAGAGAGAAGTCAGAGGCTAGAGTGCTGGAGAGATGGCACTTGAATTGGATTTGAAAGACAAAAATAATTTAAGTAGGTTAGAGATAAATGGAAGGGCTTTCCAGATGAGGGAAAGAACATGAGAAACAAGGCAGAGGACAGGAGGGATATGCACCCAGGTGAGTGAAGAGACAGACCGTACATTTTTGTGGGTGACAGATTTACCATCTGTTAGTTTTACTTGAGTGCATCTCTATTCTGAGATTGAGATGAATAACCACAGTATCCAATGTAAATGGAGAGTGGTTTCACTTTCTTTTGAAAAAAGGAGCCAGTAGAAGAAACTGATTTGGCTCCCAAAAAATATCTCAGTTAGAACTGAAATATTTAAAGCTTACTCTGCAATTAAAGATTAAAGTTATATAAAACCCAATTCTGCATAAGTAAGATCTTATAGGCTTAAGCAAAACATTCTGAAGTGTATGATTAAAAAATTTAATGGAATAGCACTGATGAGCTTGTGCAGAACAGCCCTATAAATTTTTAATCCAAAATTTCTCACATTCTGAAATCTTAAGGAAAATATTTTCCCCATGGAATCGTACTGGGGTCATGGCAACCTATAAATGGATGTTTCGCAACCTTTCAGAATCATGATGGAGGTGGGGGTTGTATCCATATTTAAAATGAAGATTCCAGGAACCTACCTGAAACTTGGAGAATCACAGTCTTTGGGAACTGGGTCCTTAGAATCTGCATTTTAACAGGCTTTTTTCAGTAACGATTTTTATGCATGCTGAAATATAATCACCACTACTATAAAGTAATCTCATTATTCTTTTTCTTTCTCCGCTTTGCTCTGCTAAAAAATTTATACATTCTTAAATAATTACAGAGTATAGTGAAATATAAAATCTATTGGTGTCATCAGTATTCCTACTTGGACTTATATTCCATTCAGTACAAACCAGAATTAAACAATTGAAGGTTACTTCATCACAGATGTGGTATAGTGAAGAGAGTCAGAAGACAAAAGTATGAAGCTAGCCTTCCATCCTCAACATTTCTTATACTGAAGAACAATATAGAATAGTAGTTAAGAGCACGAGCTTTGGAGCCAAACTGCAAGTTTCAAACCAGGATCTATTACTTAGAAGCCCTAAAACCTTAGGCAAGCTACTTAAACTCTCTGGCTCAGTTATTCCATTTGTAAAATGATTATCATAGTGACAACACCTGCATCATAAGGTTGTAGAGAGGAAAGAATTCATATATATAGAGCACTTTAAAAGTACCTGGTACAGAGAAAGTATTCAGTAAATATTCATTATTATCATCATCATCACCATCATCAACATTGTTTTACCACTACCATAGTAATATCAGTAGTATCAGCAATAGTAGAAGACATGCTACTATACTGTGTGCTACATAGTACACTACTCTATACCACTATACTGTGTAGTCATAGTAGCAGCAGTATTAGTAGATGAATGACCTTAGGAAAGTAACTGACTTTTTGCAGTCTCATTTTCTTCATCCATGCATTGGGGGAATGCTCTACATATCTCACAGGTTTGCCACTAGGATCACAACAGCTATGTGTGCGTGAACTCATATGTGAAAGCACTTTAAGATGGTGTGAGCTACATCTTTTCCCAGATTTTGTTAAACCTTCAAAGGAATGATTACCTACTTAAAATTGGCTTGGAAGTAACCAATGCCTGTTTAACTATGTGTACTAGACAAGTGAAAATTACTGGGGGTATCTGTAGGAAGTCGATGGGCTAACAAATGTGTGCTCCTTCTTTAGAGTCATTGAATGTTGGTTCTAGAAAGAACCTTAGCGGTCACTAAGTCTAAAATTTTACTGATACAGAAACAGGTTCAGAGAAGATACTGTTTCACCATGACTTCATAGTTAGAGGTCACACTAGGCTAGAACCCTGGTCCTAATTCCTAATCTAGTGTACTTTCTGTTTGATGAGTTTCCCAAGAACTGATTTGCATGGAATTAAATTAAGATTAATAATCCCTTATACTGTGGGATAACAGAATAAGTGAAGTCCCTTGATGAAAATGTGATTAAGTTGACAATATACGGAAGCACAAAATGGTATAGGGGACTAAACCATAGCAGAAACAGAGATTAGACAGTATGGATTACAGACTGAGTGCAGAACTAGTACGCCTTTGTGTTCAAATTTGGAACATTTTAGTATTAGGATACAGGCACCTTCTAATGTCCTTTCCCAGACTGTTGATCCATATTGGAGTCCTTTCCAGGTAAAAGGCAACAGGACAGACCAGATAAGTGGTTGGTTTATGATCCCATCCCATGAGTATAGGCAGTATTTTAAGTCTTATCCTGGAGTAGGCTTATGAATGGATTCAAATAGCATAATTCCTAATATGTTTGCAAGACAGACAAAACCTAAACTGAACCAGCTGTCCTTATTTTTTCCGAAGCTTGGTCTATATTTTTCTTAAGGATGAAAAAATCTATTGGGTGTAAAGGCATTTCCTGGTAATTGAATCTTCACAAGACTCTATTTTGCTTCTTTAAAGGTTGCTCTCAAAGTAAAAGAAAATAAAAATAGTGTTACCTGCTCTAAGAAAAACTCCATATTTTAAGTTAAAAATGATTCTGGGAATTTTTAAGTGAAGGTCTTTTTTTTAGGTCTTGTGTTTTACTATCTTGTTTTAACTTGGTGTCTACTTCTACTTCAGAGAAAGAACTTTGAATTTTCCTGGTGAAAGTGAGACATAATGTATTTAAATTTGATTCCTATGCATGAATATTACAAATCTTCAATGTTTTCCTACCTGCTTATGATTGAGATGGAATACCAGTTATTAATATTCCTAGGAATTAGAAGATAAATGAAACAGAATCTAAAGATCTAAGTAATCATTTGACATTTTCTTTTCTTCTTCTTTTTTTCAACCTGGGACCCTTGAGGGAGTCATTTTCTTTTTAAAGGGAACTTTTCCCCACTATTTTACTTGGTAGTCAAGATGTATTCCATATAGAATGCATCACAGAGTGACTGCTTTCCATGGGGGATCAAAGGGAGTGCCTTGCGATGTGCGTCACTAAATGCATGAACAACTAAATCATCAGAAATTCTCTGCTTCTGTCCTTTATTTACATGTGCTGCAATGCTTTTGTTAATAGTCTAAATGTTAAAATATTGATATGACATTGGTTCTTACAAAACAGAATAGCCAAGCACTTGTTATAAAAACTATATCTAAATTTAGCCTCAAAAAGAAGACTTTAGATGTTTATTTGGGAGCAAAAGGAATTGAAGCATAAAGAGATCCCCATCTCCCTGATCATATTAATTTGCAGATACCAAAAGAGAGATTAGTACTATTTGGTTCTCCCATGCCTCCTTTGCCTCAGTTAAATCATTAAGTCAGCAAGGTAGGAAGGTGAGAGTGGCATAGTAGTGAAATAACAAATAATTTGCTTTAAGAGTTTTTTGGGGGGTAACAACATTATTGAGATATAATTCACCCATTTAAAGTGTACAATTCACCATCACCACAATCTGCCTTAAGCTTTTAAAAGTATAATAATCAAGAACAACATTATTGAGATATAATTCACATATCATATAATACACCGATTTAAAGTGTACAATTCGCCATCACCACAATCCGCCTTGAGCTTTTGAAAGTATAATAATCAAGAACTTTTTCCCTGTGCAAAACTCCTGCACAGCTCCTTTTTCAGGCATGTATTCACCATGTCACCTCATCCAGGTTTCATCTCTCCTTCTCTCCATCCTTGGTTTGCGGATATTTTAGCAGGGAAACTACCAGGGTTGAAAATTTCTCTGTTAAATGTCGTTCTCATTTCTAACTGAAACCCGTAAGGAATTTGGGGTCAGCAAACCTGAGCTCCAAATATTATTGGATCCAAGAGAATCATTAAATGAAGTAGGAAACACTGAGTCAGCTGCAGCTAAAAGCTGAAAGGGTGGAGAGATGGTATGAAAGCCAGGATCTTCAAACCTCCTCTTTCAAACCCTTGATTGCCGTACTTTGAAAGCTACTTATGCTGGCAGTCAAAATGATGAAAAACTGCATGCTGTCTTTTCTTTATTAAAATAACTCTTCTCATAAAGGTACCACGGTGTTTCCATCATGTAAAGCAATCCTATTTCCTTGTAGAGAGAGCTTCGTTTAGGAGCCTGAATCTCCAAGCAGAGTCCGTTAGAGGATTTAATATGGGACGAGCAGTCAGCACTGGCAGTCTGGCCGGCAGCACCCTGAACAAACTTGCCGTTCGACCTTTGTCAGTTCAAGCTGAGATTCTGAAGAGGCTCTCCTGCTCTGAGCTGTCGCTTTACCAGCCATTGCAAAACAATTCAAAAGAGAAGAGTGACAAAGCTTCATGGGAGGAAAAGCCCAGAGGGATGAGTAAATCATACCATGATCTCAGTCAGGCCTCTCTCTATCCTCATCGGAAAAATGTCATTGTTAACATGGAATCCCCACCACAAACCATTGCGGAGCTGGTGGGAAAACCTTTTCACCAGATGGGAAGATCTGATACAGAATCTTTGGCAGGATTCACAAAACTTAATAAGTAAGAATATGATTGACTTACCCAAACTACATATTTGTAAATTACACATTTCATACATTTGTTTTGATGTTTTATTATTTTCACCATGTTTTTTTTACATTGACACTTCCCTCCTACCTTCCTTTTCCCCTTTTAGTTCAAAGTCTGTTGCAAGTTTAAATAGAAGTCCTGAAAGGAGGAAACATGAATCAGACTCCCCATCCATTGAAGACCCTGGTCAAGCATGTGTTCTAGGTCAGCATAAACAAGCTTACCTTTTTGTCCCCTACCTCATACTCAGAGGGAAATAAATGAGATCAGGTTAATTATCCAGAAATTATTTTGGATTCTATGTCCAAACTTCCAAAACTGTGAATATAAACTTTTAGGTTACTTAAAATACACCAAATCGACAGTTGACTTAACAGGTGATTAACAAGGAATGGCACAGACTATTCCTCAGTTTCCTCTTGGTCACGGTAGCCAGGACAGCCGTACTGAGGGAACAGAGTCTTATGCTATTGCATTGGATCACCTTCCTTTGACTTCCTTACAAGCCTGTGTGAGTGGCCTCTGGTAATGCTATATTTTTTGAAGAAAGGTTTATTCAGGATGCTTTCACCTTAGCGTGAACAGAATTATCTCTAAAATCTTAGATAATTTTATGAAGTGTACTATAGGTTGGTAGGTATAAATTCTTAGTTGATTTACATTTCTTCAAATTCTCCCAGCAAGGTGGAGCCTATTAATTATTTAAAATGCTACCTTGTAAGATAAATAGTTCAGGTTTCCTGTTGCCTTGTGCATCTTAAAAGGGAAATGCACTAGAGTCACTCTTTCAGAAGAGTAATATTTAAGCACAGAAATCTGAACTACTACCCAAAATGTGACACAGCCTGGGAGACAAAAGGGAAGCAAGAACAGCCTCTTCTGGTGTTCTACCAAATACTTCTACTTAACTCTCTCCTTAAGCCCAAAATTGGTTAATTTAGCCCTAATAACAGAAATTTTAAAAGTATTTTTTATCCTATAATTGGGTTGGGGCTATATGGAATAAATGAAGTCATAAGAGAACTCTACATTATAGTAGATAAATATTTATGGAAAGTAATATTTATTAATATAGGCTTTTACAACTTTCAGAGATTATACTATCATCAATGAAAGTTGAATCAGTTAAAAAAAATTAAACAGATAAAAGGCAAGGTTTCATCCTATAAGTAACCCTGTATGTTGAAAATAGTCAAAGAGATTGATTCGATTTTTTATTTTTTTGAGGTAGTCTCACTCTGTCACCCTGGGTAAAGTACAGTGGCGTCATCATAGCTCACTGCAACCTCCAACTCCTGGGCTCAAGCAGTTCTGCCTCAGCCTTCCCAGTAGCTAGGACTAACAGGCACATACCACCATGCCCCACTAATTTTTTCTTTTTTTGGTAGAGACGGGGTCTCACTGTTTCTCAGGCTGGTCTCGAACTCCTGACCTCAAGTGATCCTCCCACCTCAGCCTCCCAGAGTGTTAGGATTATAGGTGTGAGCCCTTGCACCCAGCCTCATATTTTAGGAAATACCTTTCAAAATATGTTCACATAAAATGGGATCTC
>RJWJ010031500.1:0-19145 GCA_004363605.1 Indri indri
GGAGCTCCCCGTCTTTGGAACCCCATTAGGAATCTCAAAGCTAACCTTCCACCACGTTTAAAGGTGGAACAAATCATAGATTCCGTACAACCTAAACCCCTAATTTTACATCCGAGAAAACTAAAGTGCAGGGATGAGAAGTGACTCATCCAAGGTCACGTAGTGAGAGTATTAGCACCAGGAGTCCCAGCTCCTCCCTCGGGTCTCCCTCCACCTCCCTGCCCTGCGACTTAGTCACCAGCCACCAAGGCTGCGTAAACTTCTTTTTATCACAGAGACTTCTTAGAGTTGGAGCTCCTCATCTAGACTCAAAGGAATGAATCTTTGATGTGACGCTTCAAGCAGTGCGCCCAGTTCTGGGGAAATACCTGGGAATTGTGGCCCCACAGACAGACCAGGTGAGTCACTAAGCCCCTTCCCCAGAGCTGGAGCTGGCCTGAGCCCCAGCTGCAGACCGGGGAGTGGAGAGTAGCTGGGAGTTTCACATACGTTGATTCAACCTCATTGAAACGTCACGGCGAAGGTGATACGAACCCCATGTTGATGATGTTTCAGGAGGCCGAGAAGCTTCCCTGGGCATGAAGGTGACAATTGGGATTTGTTCTCAAGCCACTTCCTCCTGGGCAGTGGACACCGTCCCCGGAGCCTTCTCCATCATGTCCGTCTTCCCTCAAGGACCCGGGCAGCCCCGTAGTGGAAGATTTGCTCTTTATCACGTCAATAACAGCCCATTAGGAAGGCTCTGTTTCATAAACCATTGATGTTAAATTATTGAAGGGACAGGAAAGTGCTATAAAGACTCAGATGGACAGGAGTAGGGAGGGTGTCCAACAGAGAGGAAGGGATGATAAAAGAATATCAACTGAATATGCACAAGCAAGACGTGCTCTTGGGTGTGACCGCATAGGTTTTTACAGCAATCACATTATAACCAGTGTCCCCTCCCTACAGAGGAACCTGAGGCGCAGAGAGGCTTCCTGACTGCACAGAAATAAACAGACATTGAGTGGGGGGCTAACTTGGGTCCGACTGGCTCTTTCCCTGGCACCATGCACTGTGCTGCCCGCAGAGGGGTCAGGATGGAGAAGTGGACAGTGAACACTGCCCGGGAGGGGACAGCCAGGAGGCCCGGGTCAGACAGGGCTCGGGCACGGGAGACTTGGCTCGTTCGATGCTTAGAAATACCATTTCTCTCATGAGCTTCACTCATGACATTTTTTACCAAACTTTATAACGTGAAGGCACCTTGCTATGTCCTCACATGACCGAAATCTCTCTTCTTCCTCCTCTTCCTCCTTTTCTTCCTCCCTCCACACCACCCCGCCCCTCTTCCACTATACTATCGGATTAGGGACCCATCTTACGACTTCATTTAATTTTACCTCCTGAAGACCCTATCTCCAGATACAGTCACACTGGGGGCGAGGGATTCAACATACGAGTTTGGGGGGCGGCACACAGTTCGGTCCAAGGAAGGAGTTTAATAATAGCATCATAAAAGGCTGTCAGCATTTCACATTCCTCTCTAGGAAACCTAGCAAAGGCCTTCACCATCCTTGCTCCATCTGGGAGCCCCTTAAAGAGTAATTGTGCTACAGCTCCTTCAAGCTGCCACGACCAAGCCAGGTCCCAGCACAGGCTGCCCGGTTGATACTGTGTCACGTTTGGGAGTGGGAGCCCGGAGTGTCCACAGGCTTCTTGCAGAAGACAGGCCCGTGATGGGCTGCAGATGCACGGCTCTCCCGGGCCAGGGAGGAGCACTGGCCTGAGAGCCGGGCCTTCTCACGTCTTGCTACTGCCCCGCGGGACCCTGAGCAAGCCACTCTCTTTCTCTAAGCTTCAGTTTTGCCACCCCTGAAACTAGGGTGGTGGATTGACAGTTTTTAAGAGGCTCCGCTACTCTCGCTTTACCCATTGCTAAAGAAAAGTAGATTCAGAGAGTCACAAGTAAACAGTAGAAGAGTCAGGCTAAGGAAGAATCCTGGCTTCTTTACGAACTGCTGAGAAACCCTGGGCAGATGGCTTCATCTCTGAATTTCTCCACCTGGATATGGGGATTATAACAAGGACCTCCTTCATGGAATTTCCAGCATCACTGTGATGGATCGACTGCAGCAGGGCCCTGACTCTTCACCCTTTCCTGTGCCCGTGGACTCTGCTGTGACTTCATAATTTCTCTCACTGGAAAGAGATGGAGTCTCTCCCCCTGCTATGGTCTGAATGTTTGCCTTCCCCCAAAATTTATATGCTGAAACCGAAACATCAACGTGATAGTACTAGGAGGTAGGGACTTTGGGATATGATTAGGTCACGAGGGCAGAGCCCCCTTGAGTGGGATTAGGGCCTTACAGAAGAAACCCCAAAGAGCTGCTTTGGCCAGTCCACCTTGTGAGGGTACAGTGAGAAGACGTCTAGGAGCAAGGAAGCCGCCCGCACCAGACACCAAATCTGCCTGCACCTTGATCTCGGCCTTGCCAGCCTCTGAAACTCTGAAAAATAATTTTATTTTTGTTTATAAGCTACTCAGTTTATGGAATTTTGTTACAGCAGCCCAAATAAACTAAGACACCCCCTCTTTGATTCAGAGTTCGGCCATGTCCCTTGCTTGTGACACAAGCAGACATTTGGGAAAGGCTTGCAGCCCGGGTCCGCTTGCTTTTGCAGGCTGCCACCACCATGAGAACGTGCCTTAGCCAGCCTGCTGGAGGGCAAGGAACACATGCAGTGGGGCCGAGCTGCCCTCCTTGCCCCAGATGAGGTCAGCCAAGATCCCCCAGCAGCCAACCATCCCCAGACAGGTACAGAGCTCAGCCAAGGCCAGAAGGACTGCCCAGCTGACTCATTAAATCAATGAGCTACAAATTTCTGATTTTTTTTGAGCCATTGAGTTTGGTATGGTGTGTCATACAGTATTATTTTGGCAACCGATGGCTGACTGGATCATACAATGGCACACAATAGGTGCTCAATAAGTGCTTATTTCCTCCATCATTCTACGTACCCCAGACCTTCAGGTGCAAACTTAGTTCTTCTAGAGATAGCTGGGGGACACAAATTGTAGTTCTGGTTCATTCTGAGCTTCAGTCTCATTGTTACTCCTGCTTCACATAGATTACAGACGCTGACTGCTCAATTTTGATTAAATACTAAATCATAAGCTGCTTACAAAATGCCTGCAAAAAGCTGACATTTATGAAGTCCAATAAACTACTTGTAAGAACAGGAGTGCTAGATTGGGAGAAAAAAATAAAATCTTCATCCAAACAAACATCAGTTGACAGCAGACAGATGGTCCGAATCCCTTACTTGTAAACTGGAAAAATTAAGATTTGGCAAGGACTGTCTGAAAAGAACTAGCAAACATCAAAGTTTCCCCTTTCTATGCTGGTGTTTTTCTGGGCCTGACTTCAATATTTTCACAGGCTACTGCACGGAAAAGGTGTTGCAGGCCTCCGCGCTGCTGGCAAGGAGAGGCTAAGAAATACCAGCAAAGATTTATAGGAAGCGAAGCTGCCAACATCCAAAGAGGGAGCGTTTAAAAGCCAGCAACTGCACATTCCCATAAATCCCCATAACTCAGCATCAGGCCTTCCCCTTAATCTGCCGAGGTGTGAGGGCGGAGAAGGCAGAGTTTTCTAGCTCCACTTTCCATTCGGATCAGCTTTCACAGGGGTGACTGTTGCGTTAATCTTTCGGGGCCAGCGGCAGTCTTAACAGAAACGGAATCCAGCCTCAAACCACAGGCTGGGCTCTCCTCCCCTTTGTTAAATGAGAAATAAGGGTGCTAAGGGGGGCTCTGGCTCCGGCGCAGGCAAGCCCCACGGAGCCAGGAGAGGCGAGGTGTTGGCTGGCCTGGTTCTCATTCCTCCCTGGCTTCTCCATGACCTCGGAAGCCTTCAGAAAGTATGTGCTGAGGAGGTGGACTTGTGTGTCATTTGGCTACGCACACAGGTGCCAAGGACTGCCAAGCGGACATCGCTCCAAAGATGCCCTCCTGCCGCTCTTCGGTGGCACTGCCCCTGCTGCTCAGTTGCACTGGACTCACACAAGCCCACGCCCTCACGAACGACAGAATTCAGGATCCCCGCAGTGTCCTGCCCTGGGGAGACTAGGGGCTTTCAGTGTAGGAACCAAACCAGCCATCGCGGGCAAGGTCTTAAGCCATGCTGAGCCCCAGGTTCTCCAACCTCCAACTGGGGGAAATTGTGTCTACCTTGTGGGGGCGGGGGTGACAAGGACAGGATGTGAAGGAGGTAAACTCATAAGCAGGCCACTGCAATATATACCGACTGCAATGATAAAGATAAGCGCGGGGCATTACGGGGACAGAGAGGACACCCGTTCCAGTCTTGGGATGGGCTTGGGGTTTGCAGGGAAGCCTTCCTGGAGGAGGTGATGCCTGGCTGAGTTAACTGGCAGAAGGTAGGAATGGGCCTTCCAGGAAGAGAAAACAAGTGAGAAAATTGTTGTTAATCAGCTTCTGCTTTAACACCCCCAGCGAGGGCCTGCTGGGGAGCCCGTTCCAGCTAAGACAGCTCAGACTATTGGGAAGTCCATTTTTAGAGAGAGTCACCCCGTAGCTTCCACCTGTTCGCTCTAGACCCCTCACAGGCACATACCGAAGACAACTCTTGTGCCTTTACTTCCCTAGGCAAGAGGGCCCGGCCCAGCAGGCACTGCGTGTGCGTGGGAGAATGGAGTTCTACACCACGCTGGCCCCTTTTCTTACCTGTGTCCTGGCCCAACACTCCAGGAGAACAGGGGTCAAAGCCCTGAAGATGCCTAATGGACCCATTTGCTAAATGCGTAACCTTGGAATTGGAGCTGAATTTCAGTGAAGGGTCTAGCTCCGGGTGCAGGGTCTAGCGCAGGGCAGAGGGTCTGGCCCAGCTCTGTCTCCAAGGGCCCCTTACAACTGCAGTCTGAAATCTGGCTGAAGAACAGAGTCCACGGCCTCTTCAGGTTGATGGCCCAGAGGATAAGAGGCAGTGAGGGAATGTGGCTGGCCCTGGCCTTTAGGGTCCGGCTCCCCAGCTGAGCTATGGGGAAGCCCCAGGCAGTCTCCTTGCACTGGGCGGTGGGTGGGGCAGCTGTGCCCAGAGTCAGCGCATGGCGCACATGGAGAGGCATCCCTGGCCCACGGCGAGGGCTCTTTGAGTGTTTGCTGTTGCCATTATTACCTCTCGGAAGGGGAAGAGGCAAACTCGAGTGCCCAAAGGGCACCCGGAACCACATCCAGCCCTAGAGTGTCCCCCCACCTGCCTGCCACAGCCCGAAACCATGATTTGTCCCTTTGTACAACACAAATGACGGATAACCCTGGCCGAGCTATTAATAGCTGTGGGCCTCAGATTCTCCCTCTGGACGATGGAAACAGCGGTACCTCCCTCCTGTGGCAATCCAGTGAGTTCACGTAAAAGCGCTACGAAGGCTTGTGTTTGTCAAGATGATGATGGTGATGATTATTCCTTATTCCAGATACTCAACAAGTGTGTGGAGCAAAAAAGAAAGAACAACTCAAGTGTGTGCTGGCTCAGAGGGAGCCCTGTGGTTTGCTTATGTACCATGTAAAAACACAGGGTGAAGTATCGGCTCACTCTGTTGAAAGGCAAAGTCTGTCCTCGCAGCCCACAATTCGCCCCTCAGTCCCGACTTGCTGGTCGCTGGGGTCAACGGCCTCTTTGCCTCCGAGCAGTGAAATGAAGGAGCCTGCGCGCGGTGCCTCGCGACTTCCGCTTGAGTCCTCGTGCCACCCCAGCTCTCTAAGCCCTGCCCCTCCCTGGGCCTTGGCGGCCTCCTGTGTAAAGTGACAACCGGCGGATGTGGCCACAATAATATTTAAACACTTACGTGCTGCAATTCACCTTCCGATTCCCTCAGCGACGTCTCCTAATTAATCACCTAGTGTACTGCATCCTAAATTAATTACATTAAAAGTAATTAAATCCAGGAAATTGAAATTAGTCTAATTAGATTAGGGGCGCATCCAGCGACTGTGGTGAGGGGGTGCCATGTAAATTGGCCAACTTTGGTGCAAAAAAGATAAACTCAGATGCTAGACAGGCTGTTAAGAGGGAGAGGCAGCTTCGCAAAGACTGAGCCCAGGTGGGCACAGTAATGTTACGGACAAGAACAGTGACAGAAACAATAGCAAGCCCTCCATCAGGGCTTTCCCGTGCCATGCCTGTCTGGTTAGTCCCCACAAAGCCCCTCAGAAATAGGTGCTATTGTTACCCCTGCGTGACAGGTGAGGAAACAGAGGCTGCGTTGCGTGCAGGATCCTGGTAGAAATCCAAGTGGTCTGACAACAGACTCCCCCCGGCCCTCTCCAGCCAGCCCCGTAGATCTTACTGTAGAAGTGACCACACACCTTGGACAAAGGAGAGTGGTGGATTGTGACCCCCACACATATCAGCCAGTACAGTCCGGAGAAGTTGGGAGCAGCTGTCCTCTCTGACTGTCTTCCTGTGAGGCATGCGATGGATAATGTTCACACACATGCCACCCTCAGGGTGATCCAGGCCAGACATGGATGCCAAGAGCTGTGAGGTGTCTGAGATTTTGGCAGGTTATCTTGCCATAGTCTCAGGGAGGCTAGCAGAAGAAACAAGACTCCTGGGTCAGAAACAAAGGATTCCATTACTCACAGAAACAGCCGGAGCCAGAGTAGCAGCATTTCCTCGCATCGGCCCCCCAAGCTCCAAACCCACAGGGCAACCAAAGAGCCGGACAGCACATGCACACGCTTGCATTACAGGGGAGGAACCCCAGTGAGGGAAGGTGACTCTTTTCTGATGAACACTAAGCCTGCCTGCCCTTGGCTCCAGAGGGGGACACTGTCTTCCAAGGCTGTTTGCAACACAGAGTCCTTGAAAAGGTCATCTGCAACAAAGGCAGTCAGTGCCTCTGCTCACAAAACATGCAGAAACCCAAAAGACCCATGGAGAATTGTCTCCTGAGAGTAGCCACCCTTCCTCCTTACGGTCTCAGCTTCAGGCAAGTCTCCCCTTGCGTACACCTCTCTGTCGGCCACTCTGATTAATGTGACCAACAGAGGATGGGACCAAATCCATTCAGTTATTCTCCTACAACATTTAAGTAAAGGTACTACCCACAGGAATCCAAGCAGCCAGATGAGACCAGCCTACAGTATTGACTGTGGCCACACCCTCCCCAGAGCCTTGGACACAGCCATGTGAGCAGATGCCATAAACAACCCGGGTCCACTTTAGAAAGCCAGGTGGAGTCCTCCTTCCATTTCTGTGCTGACCTTTCCACTTGGCCCCAGGCAGGGATCCAGGTAGAGCAGGATGGCTCCACCTCGACCCTCAAGGAAGAATCTAGGATAATTCTATTGTCCCTAACAACCCTCGTCAGGGAGCTGAGGTTACATGAATGCCTTCTAGGGCCCAGGCTGAGACGGGGTCAGCCGAAGTTAGGGACAGATTTCATGCTAGCTTTTCTAATCGGAGGAGTCCCATTATAGGAAAAGCTATGTACAGGGTACACATGAATGACGAGTCAGTTATCTGTTTGGGAAGTTTCCCCAAGTAACCACAGTCATCTGAGGGCTACGTGATGTACCAGCAGTGTCTCCTTAAACACTTGAAGGTGACTTGCGACAATTCCTAAGGAGCAGGTCGCTGTGTTTTCAGGTGAGAGACAAGTTAACATCCACCTTTCACACAAGAAGTGCAATCCCACTGATGGATAAGGTGCCCCCTAGAAAAAAAGTACTGTTTACAGTTGCTGGGGACCTCCAAGAGGGCCACATCAGTCTGGGACACAGGGTGACCACCTCTCAGTAGGTGGTAAGCGAGACGGTTTTCAGTTTGAATAATTGAGCCCAGTGTACCCTTTGATTTTGGAGAGTCTATCTGAGGGCAGTCTGTCCAGCTGGCCCTGTTTCTCCACACCCCTAGTCAGGGGACATTGGCTTGTCCCATGGAATGACTTGGCAAAGGCTATGAGCATGGGGGTGGGGAAGCCATGCGAAGCGTTGACAGGTGTTTGCATGGGAGTGCAGGAGCCGGGGCTGTGGGGGGTGGGAGAGAAATCGTAGTCAGGGCCAGCCAGAGGGGTCTGGCAGCCAGCACTTCCGCAGTTTGGGAGAGCAGCACCAGGGCATCTTCTCCTGTGAGGGAGACCCCAGGAGTGGCTCTGAAAGACAAATCTCACCTACGTCCCTCCCTGTTCCGCATCTCCAGGCACAGGTGTAGTCTAAGGTATTCCCTCCCTGGATGCCAAGGTCATTGCCCTTCCTCCACCGCCATCCCGATAGATACATTACCTTTTCCCAATAATCTCCTACTCAGACCTTGGGTCCAGAAGGTGCGGGTGCAAGAGCGACAAGAACATTTCCTAAACCACGCAGAGACCCATTGAATCCCCCACTTTGGCCCATGTGGGCCATGGTAGGAGGCTGGGTAAACTGTGTACGTGTCCAAGTGGTCACTCTCCTAATGATCTAAGGTCAGGCCAGTCCAACAAGAGCAACCAGGTGACTGAACCAGAATTAAGTTCTACTCCTCCAGGCCTTCTCTTGGCTCTCATGGGAAAGAGAGATGCACCATGCCTAGGAACGGTCAGGACAGAACCTTGAGTTTCCAAACTAGATCTGAATGGCACCATCTTTGCCCCTTTCTGCCTTAGCATTACTCAGGAAGAAGCCCAGGGGAGATGCTCCCTTTCTGGAACAGCAGCATTCAATGACCAAACTGCATTGCTAAGGCATGTGGACCAGGAGGAGGTGAGCAAAGCACAACCAAAAGCAAAGAAAGGAGTCAGGCGTGGTGGGCCTATAATCCTAGCACTTTGGGAGGCCAAGGCGTGAGGATCGCTAGAGGCCAGGAATTTGAGACCAGCCCGGGCAAGAGCAAGAGCCCCTCCATACCCCCTTCTCTACAAAAAAATAGAAAAATTAGCCAGGTGTGGTGGCACACACCTGTATTCCCGGCTACTCGGAGGCTGAGGCAGGAGGATGGCTTGAGCCCAGGAGTTTGAGGTTGCAGTGAGCTAGGCTGACGCCACTGCACCTAGGTGGGGCAACAGCACAATCAAAAAGAAAAAAAAAAGGCCGGCAAGGAAGGGAGAGAAGGAGACAAAGAGGAGAGACCTCACTCTGGCACAGCCACAGGCAAAAACTTAATCGCCCATATTCCCGTCTCAAACATCTGCATTCAGACTACTTCCCAGTTGTCCCCAAGGGTCCATTCTGATAGTTTCAGCAACACAAAAGAAAAGTCTCCCCTAAAGATGAAACTCTCCACCTTTATCAAGAGAGGAACCATTTGCTGTTTTGAAATGACAATTTTTCCATCTTCTACCCATCACGGGGTCAAGCACCTCCCTGTTCCTCCTCTCGGGCAGCCAGCATCCCGCCAGCATGCCGCTCATTCAGAACAGCTCTGCAAGGGCCCAAAACAGCACAGGCAAGCTTCCCGGATGGCTGGTTATATTTGATACAAAGGTACATTTTAGACTTTCTAGAGATAAGTACGCACGGCATATTGTTCAAAGAAACCTCCGATTTTTACAGCGGAGTTGATGGTGAGAACAAGGCGGCAGAATACACGCACTGCTGACTTTGCAGATCGCGAGCAGTGTTAGGGGGCATCTTGTGGGGGAGGGGGGTCAAGGTCTGTCACTCCTGTAGTCCTCCTTGGGCAAAGGAGCCGTGTCTTCCCTGCGCAAACGCCTAGCGTGGTGCAGGAACGCCGGTTAGGACAAGGGGCCTCACTTCGTAGTGAAAGCCTGCCTAGGCGGCTGTCTTTGAAGCTGTCCAAGTGACATTATCGGGGGCCAGATGGAGCAGGAGGGAGAAATATCCAACACCTTTGGTGCGGGCCTCCTCTCTGTCGCTCCAACCAACAATTAGCCTGACCTTTTCCGGAGAAGTTATCCCGACTGCAACTTCCACCGCACTTTGCCTAATTGCTTCACTGCTGGGGGGAAACAAGCCCCGAAGAGGAATAAAAGCAGCTGGTTTCTTTCGCCCATCAAAGGCAGAACTGGATGCTGGTGCATGGTGATTTTCAAGGCAATTCAAAATTAACTTCAAATTAGCAAGAGCCAATTCCCTCCCTCGGCTCACTCTCTCTGCCTTTCGCCTGACTTTGTTCACAAAGCAGAACTGTTCCCAGCCCCCGTGCTCTACTTTGAAGGCAGCCCAGGGTTTTTCAGCTTCACCCCTTCATCGCTCTGGGCAGCCAATTCCCGCCTCCTCCAAAGGGATCAATGAGGAGGCTCGAACACCAACCGTTCGCTTTTTCCAAGAAGCAGTTCCAAGGTGCCAAGGCGCTTCCCAGCCAAGAGGCCTCCTGCGGCGTGTGTTTGCTGGAGATAATAACGCGGCAGCCAGGTAGGGTGGCCTCCGGAGGCCTGACGGGGCACAGCAAAGCATTCCTGAGTGTTCCCCAGCCAGGGAAGCAAATGGTGGGGAAAGGAGAAGGGCCAGAGAAGCAGAATTGTGCTGGAGGAATGGATTCGACGGCCCGTTATTTCAGCGGTGTTCGTTCAGAGCCCACAGTGCGTCTCGAGCCAGTTGCAAGTCCATCTCCTGCAGGAAGCCTTTTCTCAGCACTTCTGCTCCACGGAACTCTCCCGTCCCCTGCCTGGGACTTCAGCTCTCCCTGCCGTGGCTTTGGGCACACGGGCCTGCTGTCTGGTAGGGGCTCGCGTGTGCGAGACCCCAAATATAGAGCCTGGTGCAGCAAGCAGGTCCCACGAGTGCGTTCCCTGTGCCCCCTCTCCTCTGCCATGTCCCCATTCCTAGACGTCAGCTGCATGACAAAAGGGACTTCATCACACTCCAGTGGGCCCAAAGCCTAGCCCGAGTCCTTCGATGTCTTGGTCATGGCCAGAACCCAACAGCTGCTTGTAAATGGGATGATGGTTTCCTTCAGACATTGTAAGAGCTTGTTTTTCTCTTTTAATGACCAAAGAAAGCACCCGTGTTAAAAATGTTCCAACCTCTTCTCTGTCCCTGTTGCCCCAGGCCTGTACACAGAGTAACCAAATCCCCCCGCACTGTTCCACCAAAGGGCTGGGCAGTTTCCAGTGCAACTACCAATTGAGTGGTGACGGCTTCTCTTCCCCACTCGGTAGCTGACTCACTTCGAGAAGTTGGGTTGAGTTCCTCCTACCCGATACCTGGTTAGATGTGCTGTAGCCAGGCCAGCGAGGTCCCCAGACACCCCTGGGATCCTGAAATACAGACCTTGTGAGAACTTTTCTCCAAAAGAGACACCCCACTGTCAAGTTGTACTGTGCAAAGGGAGCTTCGATCTGCGAACAGTACCCAGGCTGCAAGAGGGAGCCCTGGCCCTCGAAGCCAGGTTGGACTGATGTCTCCAGTAGGAATTTAATGGGAGTGGTCAGGGGAGGCCTAACTCAGGAGGTGATGTGTGAGCTGAGGCTGGAATAACAAGAAAGACCAGCCATCGTGGGCTCTGGGGAAGGCCACTCCACACAGAGGGAACAACCACCCCAAAGGCCGTAGGGCATGAGCTGGCCAGGGAGCCCATGAGGTGCATGTATGGCTAACACAAGGAAGACCAGAGAAAAATGGAGATTGGAGAAGGGGTCAGGGCCAATCACATGAGGCCTTGCATCCCATAGTAAGGCGTTTGGACTTTAAGTGCCACAAGATGCCATAACAGAGCTTTGCTTTTGATTAAGGAGAGTGGTAGTCTGAGGTCCTCTGTCCGCAGTATGTATGGACAGTGGCTGGCAGGACGACCATGGTGGAAAGAGCGAGTGTGTTAGGAAGCTGTCCCAAGTGACCAGGCAAGACTTGGTGGCTTGGGCCAGATGTGGGAATGGAGAGAGGCGGACAGAGTCACACTGTATCGTGGAGGTGGGACCAATAACCCCTACCGTGGATTGCGACGTGGGGAGGGGAGAGCAGGGACGGATCCAGCATGACTCCAGTGGCTTTGTCTTGAGCAGTGGGTCGGATGTCAGTGCCATTCACTGGGATGCAGGAGACTTGGGGAGGACCAGGTTTACGGGCAAAGCATCTAGCTTAGCATAGGTGATTGACAGGTGGTAGCAATTGTCACCATCATCATAGTTATCATAGCGGATGCTGCGATATGCTACCCAGATTCCCCTCTGCAGAGCCCACACACCAATCCTCCAGCCCATGGGAGGGTCGTGCTCACTGCTCACCAGAAACTGCCTTAGCAGCAAGTTATACCCCCTCCCCTGCCAAGGTCACGCCTCCTGCCAGGGGGCCATAGACAATGAATGGCTGAAGTGTGGGTACCCGGCCCAGCCTCCGTACATAAACTGGAGACCACTCAGAAGGGCCCCCTAGCTCCAGAGCCCCCCACAGGGCCAGCAGGGCCCAGACACAGCCGGGCCGTCACTTCTGTCCTGCCCCACCTGCCTCCTCCCTTCCTTCCCAGCACTTTCCCACGAGCGCTCCCCGGCGTCTCGCACCGCTCCATCTGAACCTGCTTCCGGAGAACCTAATCTAAGACAGCTATTGTTATCGCGATCATTATTGCTAGGTCATTTCTAGAATCCCATCCAATTTGAAAACTCTCTTACGAAGAATTCTGAAATAGCCTCTCAAAATTCCCTAATGCCTGCTGCCTGAGAGCACCTAACTCCCCCGGCTTCGTGGACCACAGTCCCTTCAGAAACAGCTTCCTGTCCTGGATTTACTGAGAAAATAATACTTGTATTTTCTATGGCTTTGTCTATAGAAGCACATTGTACCGGTCAGCCCCTGCGCCCCGATACTGAGAAGGGCAGGGGCCCTGTGAGCTATCAGACACGCACCAGGGATCACAGCGTCCTCTCCATATACCACCCTAAACGTGTGTGTGTGTGTGTGTGTGTGTGTGTGTGTGTGTGTGTGTGTTAAATGCCCTCACATAACAGCGCACTGCATACCGACGGCTAGACAGACCGTACCCTACACCAGTCCACCTGGCCAAGAGGACAACCTGGGGCTGAAATCCAGCGCATGTTCTTCCGCCCAGCCCTGCGCCTGGTAGGGCACGGCATGTTTCCCTGCTCACCAAACCACGCGCCTTGACCCAGGGCCATTCTTCCTGGAAGGGGTGATTTTTTCTAATTTGCACAAAGGCTCCAAATGAACAGAAACCATGTGTGCTGGTGATTCAACACTTGTCTCTCAGCCCCAAGACTACCCTTCTATTGTCTCCTCGCACCAGGGCAGAGAGAGGGAGGAGTCTGCAAACCACATTTCCCTTCGCCAGCGGTTCCCTGCCAGGCACCCCCTCGTTGGCTCTGGGAGGACAAGGGGAGGCAGGAGGAGGAGGGACTCCAGCCACCCCATTTGCTTCCCATTCCCGGCGGTGTCACCACCCCAGACTTTTTTACCCCAGCAGTTGGTTCCAGTTCACACTCTCAGAACCAGCCATGGCACATCAAGACATCAGCACAAACCAGCCAGCACCTTCTTCTCCGAGTTTTACGTCTTAGCTCTGCAGTTTCCTCCCCAAGCTTCCAGGTTCTGTTAACAATAACCCCAGTCTCATCCTTCATTCCCCTCCCCCATGGGTGGGAGCTGCTTTTTCATAGTTACTATCTCTGTATGTCCTCAATGGCCACTTGCTGTCTTTCTGGTCCTCCAACCCTCTTTCGTCAGTTCTCTACATTAAAATCTCTCCATTCAAATAACTTGCGTGGGCTCTGTTTTGCTGAGTGACGGTCGTGGGTGGCACAGGTGACAGCCTCCTGCATCAGAGCTCCCCGCTTGGTGTTAGGCATTCATTTATTCATTCAGCAAACACTTGTTTATACCATAATCCCTATGTAGAGAAAGAGGCTTTGATTGTATACATACACATATGTAAATACTGTTTACGTATATTTTGGGATATGTATAGAACATAACTGAGAGAACACACAAAAAGTAGGTGTCTGTGATTCACTTTGGGAATTGGGAATTGGTGGTAACAGACAGGAAGGAGTGTTCTTCACATAGCCTTATGAGATTTTAGTAAGCCACTTAGTACTGGTATCTTTTGGAAAACTTATCAAAATTTGTGTATTCAGTGCCGTCTGAGAGCCAGGCAGAGGGGAAGCCCCGCAGAGGCACCGGTGTCACCCTCAGCAGTCCTGTCCCTGTTCAGCCCGGGCTGGCACCACACACCAGCAGTGCCCAGTATCTGTTTTCCACTTCTCCTTGCCTGCAGGTTTGGAGGAACATTTGTGGAAGGTTAGGAGTTGCTGGTAGACTCCCCAGAGGGTGTGACTAAACTAAACTAAACGACTGGTGAAAAGGAACATTGAGATGGGGGTATCCTTTGCAACGTCATGAACACGGGGTTGAAACATGGAAGCAAAGAAAGTTCAGGTGGGAAGGGGGCTGGTGGGGTGCATTTTGGTTGCAGGCCTGCATGCAACCCCCAAATCTCCTCACTCCCGCCCTCTGTAGGAAGCATGCACTTTGAGCAGAACTGACCTCGACTCAGCCCTAGGAGTGGGCCTAGTTGTTCCAAGCCGGCTGGGGCAATCCTGAGCCCCCTGCCATGGAATTGGTTCAGGTAACTCAGGCCAGCAGCTTGAAATACGGACTTTTGTTTGATGATTATCAGAAGTGACACTTCTTTCCAGGAGTGATGGTCAACATATTTAATAACCTCTCTGTGTCAGACTCTGACCTACTGGAACCAGTGTAGGCTCAACCAGAATAGACCTGGCCTCTAAGTAACCAATCTGGCAACTGTGCTAATGGCTGAAATACTCCCCCCCTTTTTCCCTGGCTGTGAAGCATGTGGCTGTGGATGACCCTGGCAGCCCTTTTGCAATCATGAGGCAAGCCACCCTGCCAATTAAGAGGATACCCAGAGGAGAACTGGATCAAGAGAACTGCACAGCAGAGCCCTGGTCAGACTGTTCCAAGGCCTACACTTCTTTATTGTTCAGTGCTGTTTATACAAGGTTTCCATACCCTTGTGATGTTTTTTGCATCCTCTCAATTATCTCTTCACACATGGTTAAACTGAGGCCCACAGCAAAGAAGGGCCCTGTCTAAACTCTCACAGCACCAGGACCTCAATCTTTTGTCTGTCAGGCCAGTGTTCTCGTAATAACCCATAAAACCTCCTATACCACATTGTCGGTAGCAGCGGGGATTCGGCAAACATTTGTTGGGTGAATTAATTACTGAACAAGAAGGGGACCAGAGGGAAGTTCTGGCAGGGGCACGGGGTATGCAGGGGGCTGGGGTGAGGGCGGTATGACGCGGAGAGGAACAATGAGAAGAAACACCCAAGAGTTTATTCTATTTCACTCACACGAACACATTTGCAGGACAGAAGTCTTTGTTAAACTCCAGGCTTTCTGTGGATAAACCTCTGCTTGCCGCTGGGTCCAGAAACAATAAATATCCAAAGCACAGAAATCTTTTTGAAGTTTATTATAAAAATAACTGAAAGGACATGACAAAGACCTCAGAGTGCCAAATCCAATCAGGGACCTGTGGTTGGGGTGTGGGCAGGAGGGGTGGGCAACAGAGTCTCAGTGTTGTTGCGGGAACAAGAGTTTGTGAAAGCCTGTCACAGTGCAAGTAGAAAATGTAGCCCTTATAACTTCTCAATTCACTGTATTTAAGAAGCACAGGGCCTGTGTCTGGTGGTCAAAGGTGCAGGGTGTACTGTCTGAGAGCCCGGGGTTCCATTCCGCCCATTACTTGGTAGCTTTGTGGTGTTGGGTAAGATACTTGTTCTTCATGGAACCTCAGTTTTTCTTGTATGTGAAATGGAAAAAAAAAAATACAGGCTCACTGCTATGCTGCTATGGTTCAAACATCCCCTCCAAAATTCATGCTGAAATTTAATTGCCGTTGTGATGGTATTAAGAGGTGGGGCCCTGAGGGGGTGATTAGGTCATGAGGGCTCTCGTGGATGGATTGATGCCATCATCATGGAAGTGGGTTAGTTATCACAGGGGTGGGCCCCTGATGAAAGGATAAGTCCAGCCCCCACGCTCTTCCTGGCTCACGCACTCTCCCTTCTGCCTTCTACCTTCCGTGATGGGGTGGCGTAGCACAAGGACCCTCCCCAGATGTCAGTGCCATGCTCTTGGACTTCCCAGCCTCTAAAACAAGGAGCCAAATAAATTTCTGTTCATTATTAATCACCCAGTTTTGGATATTTTGTTATAGCAGCAGAAAATACACTAAGACATTTGCTGTAACTTTATCTTTAGATGGGATGTTTCAACATTCAAAAATGTTGGATTTCGGAGACGTTGTCTGGTGCATAACAGTATCTTATGAAATACTCAGTGGATCCTGCGCAAGACCCTGTAATCAAACATATTACCGTTTCTTAGGGGAACACGTAGATACTTACAGAAAATGGGACAGTTAAGACTGTAAACAGCCTCACATCAGTTCAGTCCAGGACTTGCCACCAAGTGAGTCATAAACGTCTTGCAGTTGTCAGAGGTTTTTGAATTCTTGGAATTGGGGGTAAGGGATCGAGCACCTGCAGTAGTGTGTACCCGCCTGGCTGTCGGAATTGCTGAATGAGATGAAGCACAGTGCGGGGCGGGGCGATGGCCCAGCGTGGCGCTAGTGCGATTTCCCTTCCGCTTCCATAGGAGGACGCCCCGAGTGGGCTTCCCTTCTCCACCCCAAGGAAAGCCCTTGTCTCTGGGGCTTCCCCACGTACCTGACACCTGTTTGCTCTCTAAAGTCAAAGTCCCACCAACCACCTGATGCTCCCCAGCACCAAAGACCTCCGCATTCCCCTGAGGACTGGTGCGGGGACCTGCTGGGTTCCAGAATTCTGGGGGAACTGCCCTCACTTGGTGGAGCCCAGACACCCCTCCACTCCTTTTGCTACCTGCTTTCTTGAAGGACCACAGGGGTTTCTACCCGGCTCTGCAGGCCTCTCTGCGGGAAGCCAAGTCAGGGGCAGGGGTGGCAGAGTCGGCTGCTCTGTCAAGGACAAGATCATCGTGACTGACCTTTTATCACACCACACAGAAACCGGATATGGGCAGGACAAGGATGAGATGGCAAGTCACTTGGGGCATGGAGGGAGGCCCTAGCACTTCCCTCGCCTCACCCTTGCCCTGGCCCCGCTCAGATACATGAGTATGAGGCCAGCACGAGGGAGTTTAACTGGGAAAAGGTGGCAGCCAAAATGTCAAAATGTTGTCCAGGGCTCAATCCCTGAGGCCTTGAAGGGGCTGGAAGGTCCACTCCCGAGCTGGCTCAGTCATGGCTGGCAAGCTGTGGCTACTGTTGGCAGGAGGCCTCAGTTCCTCTCATGTGGGCCCCCAGGCTGCTCGAGTGTCCTCCTGACATGGGGACGGACTTCCCCAGAGTGAGCCATCCAAGAGACCAATGCAGAAGTTGCAATGCCTCTTATCACCTAATCTCAGAAGTCACACACACCATCATTTCCACAGTATTCTATTAGTCACAAAGTCTGAGTCATGTGGGAAGGGACTGACTGCACAAGGGAATGAGTACCACGATGTGAGGCTCACTGGGGACCGTCCCAGACACTTACAATCCTGCTCTGCCCTCTGGCCCCCAGTAATTCATATCCCTCGTACATTAAAATTAGCAGACTCCCGGGCCTTCCAATGCTCCCAAGATGTCATCCTATCCCAGTACCAGCTTGAGGTCCAGGACCTTATCGTTTAAATCTGGTGTAGGTGTAGATGACACTCCTGTGATCTAGTTCCTCAAGTAAAGCTCCTTGAGTAAAGTTGGTCTCATCCTGAAAACTATAAACTAAAGAGGTAAATTATCTGCACCACACACCCCCAACTTGCAATGGTGGGACGGGCACAGCACCATTGCTCTGGATTCCCACTCCCCGTTCAGCACGGGGGAAAGCAGGAGGCACGTGGGAGTCACTGGTCCATAGCAATTCTGAAATCCAGCAGAGCAGATGTTGACAGTTCCTCGATTAGCTCTCAGACCTGCCACTGCTCAGGAATGATACTCCAGGTTCTTCAGTGCTGCCTGGAACTCTCCATTGCCGGATCACCCAGTTCGTTAGGAACGTTTCTATTTTCCAGATGATCACAAGTGACATCACTAAACTTTTTACTGTTACATTACAACAGCAACGACAAAAAACCCTTTCATCCAGTTTCCAATAACATTTCCTCACTTTCTTCTAAGCGCTTACCACATCCTCACTGCGGCCTTCAGGCTTCCGCAAACAGTCTGTTGAAATCGCTTTAACCTCTCACTCACCCTCCCCTCCCACTGTCTGTCACGTCCAATCCCAAAGCCACTCCCACGTTGATTACGGCGGCACCACACTTCCGGGCACTCAGATCTGCACTGGTTGTCTACTGCTGTATAGAAAATATTCCGAAACGGAGGGACTTGAAACAACAGCAATCACTTACTCTGTCTTACAGTTCCGAGGGTCAGGAATCTGGGAGTGGCTTGGTCAGGCAGTTCTGATTCAGAATGTCCCATGAGTTGCAGACACACAGCTTGAGCCGCGGTCATCTGAAGGCTCGAATGGAGCTGAAGGATCCTTTTCCAAGGTGGCTCATTCACATGGCTGGTGGGTTGGAGCTGCCTAAGGGCTTAAGTTCCTCCTTATGGGGGCCTTCTAATGGGGCCACCTGACTGTCCTCACAACATGCCTCCAATGAGAGAAGTAATCCTCATCTTATACAAATACATATAAAATCACAGCTGAGATGAGTACAATAAGAAAGATGTTTTTTGGCTCATAAGGGTAAAAGTAAAGAAAGAGTCGACCTAATCAGGGAAGTCATGGAAGACTTCCCTGAGGTGATGCCTGGGCTGAGCTCTGGGGGATGAGCTCTTCTAACCAGGCATACAGAGGAGGGGAGGGTGTTGCAGGAACAGAGAACAACATGTGCTAAGGCTCTGGGGTAGGAAACAATATAAATCCTTCTAGAACCTGAATGAAGGCCAGTGAGGCTATGAACAGGATAAGAGCCAGGTCGGGTTGGAGGCGGGGGATCAGGCTGGAGAAGTGGAGAGGGAAGAGCCAGACAAGAAGACAGGACACAACACCCAGCCTTTGCATTTGTGTCATGGTCGAAACATCTCAGCATAGCTTTTCACATACTCCCATTGCAACTTTTTCACCCTAAGCAACAATGCCACGACCTTACCGTGAGCACGCTGGGACTCAGTAGGCCAAGCAAAT
>RJWJ010031501.1:0-19311 GCA_004363605.1 Indri indri
GTATGTGCTGAGAGGGCCTTAGCCAAATTACTGGGTGTTACAAAAGCAAATATTAGCCACGTTAGACTGGGCAAAAATGTGAGACTCAGAGATTGTATTTTGTATATATTTTGATAATGGAACCAAAAAGATTTTCTGGAGATAAGGATGAAGTGAGGGAAAGAAAAGGTGCAAGATTTGGTTTTGAAGTATTGTTTTGGGCATATGTAGTATTCGAGATAATTTAGATATCCAAGTGGAGATGTTGAGTAGCCCATTGGACAAATGAATCTACAGTTCTCCAGAAGGGTCAGTATTTAGTAATCATTGGTGTGTAACTTCCATTTAAAATATGGGACCGAATGTATTCTCTTTACAGTAATAAATGTTAGTTATAGAAGAGAAATGAATTAGTATTGATCCTTGGGACAATAGAACATTTTAAAGTGAAACAATAGAGGAAGAGCCATAAAGAGACTAAGAAGGAGGGACTGTTGGAGGAGGGAAAAACCTAGTATAAGGGATCATGGAAGCCTAGAGAACAAAGTGATTCAAGAAGAAGATAGTATTCCCTTATGTCAAATCCTGCTCAGTGACAATACCTGAAAGCAGGAAATTATGTTAGATTTGGGGTTATCTGTATGATACCCACAATCACTGCTCTCAGTGACTCACAGTCAAGAAGCATACATTTTATGTGTAAATGAATCACTTATAATTAATTTGACAGTATATACATGTAAGAGCTACAGAGAAGTAAATGGTAATTTCATGTCATTTATTCAGGCATCAGAGAAGGCCTGGTAGAGATGGGTTTTGGACATAAGTAGGAATGCTACAAGTGTACAAGAAGGACAAGAGAAAACCAAGGCTGAAGAAATAGCAATATGAAGGACGAGGTGAAGAGTAGTTAGGAGAACCAAGCCACAGTCTCTTCATCTAGGACTTTGTATGTTATGTTGCAAAATTTGGATTTTTTTGGTATGGAAAATGGAATCGAGTTTAAGCAAAGAAAATTAGACTTTATTATTGAAAATATAGCATTTTATAATTTAAATTTTACAAAGGGTAATAAAGTATAAAGTCTCCTAACTCTGTCATCCATCCCCCAACTTGAGAAAAAGAGTTTTGTTTTAGGGAGATCACTAAGGGTTATTGGAACAGGGTAAGGCTATTGTAGTTGTTGAAATAGTCCAGGTAAGAGATGAGAAAATTTCTTAGATTGAAAGTTTTAAGTTCCAGACTTTTGGAGTCAATCTAATGTGTTTCCTAAGAAAAATATTCATAACTTTATCACTCTAGCAGTAACAAAATATCTCCTCCTTCATGTAAATGTAAATTAATGATGTCAAAGAGCAAGTTGCTTTGGTTGATATAAAGGTTAGAAATAAATTATTCATAATTCAGGCAACCTGAATTCAGTATAATTAATAGTCCACAGGCTGTAGTAGTACATCAAGAACTTTAATCAGGGACAGGTCAACCATGGGTCAGCAATAGAAAATGACAAGCAAGAGACATATAATAATATTATTTAAGTCATGAAATCATTGAGTCTACAGCTCAAGGGAACCAAAAAGATCATTTAATTTCAACAGATCAATCTTTTGAGGGCTATGAAAGCAATCAAAATTAAAAGGAAAAGATAGTTTTTAAAAACAACTTTTAACTTCTGTATGCATATACACAGTTTACAACAATGCATAAATATGATCATATAAAATCTTAGTGCCCTCTTTTTTTCCTTTTGCTCTCTCTCTCACCCTCTTTCTTTCCCCCTCCATGCACATTAGAATCCCCTTCTACTAAATCCCCCCCTTAGGTAACCTTTGACAAGAACCTAGGGTATATCTTTTCCTATTTTTCTCCATGACAGATAGACATAGATATATTTAGTAAGTTTGTTATATTTTTACATATACATGCATATACACGGGGTTTTCTGGTCATGTTGAAATTACAAAAATGGAATAATATTATGTGTACTTCGCAGAGTTTTGCTTTACTTAATATCTCATGGAAATCTCTCTAAAACATGACATAGTTCCAAATTATTCATTTTAATGGCTACGTAGTATAATATTTCAAGGATGTACCATAATTCAGGTATTTCTCTATTAAAGGGTGTGATAGAGACTTTTATGATCACTTATAGCTAGTCTTCTCCAAGGCATGTGAGAAGATTATACCACCCACCCCCCTTGGTGATGCTGTATGGTAAGTGTTGGCCAAGGAATTTTAGCTAGAAGTAATGCACATTAATTAATCCTGTGGTGTGAGACCTTCCATAACACTCTTTTTCTTGCTGCAGAAATTTATGACATTACAGATGATGAAACCTCTGTTATTCTCGGTCCCTGAATGACAATTACATGGTACAAAGCTCCCCCATTAACCCATCAAGGTCATCTAGTAATGAGTAAGAAATAAGACTTTGATGTGTTAAGCTCATGAGAGTTTGGATTGTTATTGCTGGCATAACCTACTCTATCCTAACTAATATAATGGAAACTCTTTTTTTTTCCAGTTTTTTGCACTATGCACAATGCTAATGTTAGTACTTTTATTTCTAGAGGATAAATAGCTAATTTTGGAATTCATAAGTCTATGGATATATATTTTTAAAATTCTAATAGATGTTGCCTAGGAATGATAGTAAATGTGAAATCACTGGTATGGAAATAGATGTTAAATGTATGATTTCACTATGTTAACAAAAGTTGAAAATGTGTTCTATGACAAAATATATTCTACAAACATTATGTTCTTATAAAACTACTAACGAAGTAATAGGAACTGTAGTGTAAATTGTCTAATCCAATAATTTCCAATTTATTTTTTAATTTTTAAAAATTATTGCTATGTTATTTTTTGATATGGCTGTAGGTAATTGAAAGAAGTCTCTGTCTGAACTATGATTTGTCAAAGAAAGATGTATAAAGTTTTTCCAGTGACTTTTTGTAAATCCAGTATTTAAATGACCTATAATATCAATATTACATTAAATTTTTTTAGGTCTTATCATAGTATCTGATATTTTGATATAATCTTTTTATCAGCTAAATCACAAATACAGTTTATTGGATTATCATATTTAAGTCAAAACTAATTCTTCAGGCCAGACTGTATATGATATGATGTGTCAATTAACGGTAAGGAGTTTATTTGGCTGCCTTAGTTTTGTAATCCTAGCTCTGCCATTTAAGTTCTGAAGAACTTTGCTGTGGCTCAGCTTTCTCTTCTGTAAAATGGTACGATTATGACAACTAGAGGAAATGAGTTAATACACATTTTGAAAGAAGCCTAGCAAAAAGAAAGTACTCATAAGTGTTATCTTTCATTTTTATTAATAAAATCAATGTTGTGAATGCCCATGAAAGGTGGGCCGTAAGTGGGTTTTAATGAATTTTGTTCACTATATAAAAGTGAAAATTCAACATAGACAGTGAAATAGGAGGACCAAGGCTCCAGAAGTTCCCTAGCTACAAATTGGTCCTATTGGCTCTCTCCATTCTCAGAAACCTCCTTCCTATTCTGGAAATACCTGAAATATTAGTAGAACCCATATTATATTACCAGGCTAGTTCCTGCAAGTAGCCATTATTATCACCCACCTCCTTCTCCCAGGTTCTTTTAAAATTGAAGTACAGTCTTCATACTTACAGAGTTCTTTCACTGAGTCTGTTCCACATTTCACCTCTCACAAAAATCAACTCACGGTAGATAACAGACTTAAACCTAAGGTGTGAAACTATAAGAATTCTAGAAGAAAACATTGGAAATATTGTTCTAGACATTGGCCTAGGCAAAGAATTTATGAAGAAGACCCCAATGGCAATCATAGCAACAACAAAAATAAATAAATGGGACCTGATCAAATTAAAAAGCTTCTGCACAGCCAAAGAAACTATCACAAGAGCAAACAGACAACCTACAGAATGGGAGAAAATATTCACATGCTGCATATCCAATAAAGGGCTGGTAACTAGAATCTATATAGAACTCAGGAAAATCAGCAAGAAAAAAATCAAACAACCCTATAAAAAAGTGGGCAAAGGACATGAACAGAAACTTTTCAAAAGAAGACAGAATAATGGCCAACAAACATATGAAAAAATGCTCAACATCTCTAATCATCAGGGAAATGCAAATCAAAACCAATATGAGATACCTGTTATCCCCAGTGAGAATGGGCTTTATCAAAAAGTCCCAAAACAATAAATGTTGGCGTGGATGCAGAGAGATAGGAATACTCATACACTGCTGGTGTGACTGCAAACTAGTGCAACCTCTGTGGAAAGCAATATGGAGCTACCTCAAAGAGATACAAGTAGATCTACTATTTGATCTAGCAATCCCATTACTGGACATCTACCCAAAAGAACAAAAGACATTCTATAAAAAAGACATCTGCACTTGAATGTTTATAGCAGCACAATTCATAATTGCAAAGACGTGGAAACAACCCAAGTGCCCATCAATACAGGAGTGGATTAATAAAATGTGGTATATGTATACCATGGAATACTATTGAGCTACAAGAAACGATGATGATCTAGCACTTCTTGTATTATCCTGGATAGAGCTGGAACCCATTCTACTAAGTGAAGTATCCCAAGAATGGAAAAATAAGCACCACATGTACTCACCATCAAATTGGTATTAACCGATCAACACCTAAGTGCACATATAGGAATAACATTCATCGGGCGTCGGGCAGATGGGAGCGGGGAAGAGGGGTTGGGTAGATTCATACATAATGAGTGCAATGCACACCGTCTTGGGGATGGACATGCTTGACGCTCTGACTGGGATGGGGGGCAAGGGCATTATATGTAACCTAAACATTTGTACCCCCATAATATGCCACAATTAAAAAAGAAAAATAAAGTCATGTCCCAACAACAAAAAAATTGAAGTACAGAGCCAAGCACAGTGGCGTGTACCTGTAGTACCAGCTACTTAGGAGGCTGAGGCAGGAGGATTGCTTGAGACCAGGAGTTTGAGGTCAGCCTGGGCAATATAAATATAGTGAGACCACTGTCTCTAAAACAAAGCAAAACAAAACAAAACAAAAATTGAAGACAGTTGTCCTTGGTAAATGCAGAGAATTTGCTTCCAGGACTTCCTCTCCACCCTTGTATGCCAAAATCAACTCCTGCAGTCAACCCTGTGGAACCTGTTTATAGGAAAGCTGGCCCTCTGTTTATGTGGGTTTTGAATCCCTCAGATAGTGTATTTTCATTTGTGCTTGGTTGAAAAAAAAAATAATCCATCTATAAGTGGACCATGTTTAAGACCATGTTGTTCAGAATCAACTGTATATTGGAGGCTCTAGTTCCTACAGATTAACACATAAGGACTACCACAGGGCAGCTCTGGCCAGTGATAGGTAGCCACAGTATATGAAGGGTTACATGAGCATGGAGCACTGGGTCTACTGGTGCCAGCTCCACTGATGGGGTTCTCTCTGCCTTACTAAGGTCATCTGCTTTGAAGGACTTGGGGCAGTGTGCATGGGATCCAAAGCAGGTTGTTGGCAGGCCAGAAAGTAGATGGGCCTGAGCAATGACTTGCGTATGGCTCTCAGGATCCAAAAAGCAGTGTGAGTGTAGCATGGTCTGGCCCTTCAGATATCCTGTGGTAGGGGTAAGTCAGCAATGAGATTTTTGTCCAGTGAATTGGTATCCTACAACCTTGATAAATTCATTTATTTAGGAGCATTTTTATATATTTTTTAGGATTTTCCAGGTAATTATGTCATCTGTGATGACCATGTCTTCTGTGGATAAAGACGTTTTTACTTCATCTATCTATCTATCTATCTATCTATCTATCTATCTATCTATCTATCTATTTTGCCTTTCTGTATAGGCTCGTAACACCAGTACAATGTCATATACAAATGGTGAGAGCGGACATCCTTACCTTTATCTCAATTATTTTACTTTTAAGTATGATGTTAGATATTCTTTATAAGGTTGAGGAAGTTTCTTTTTGTTACTAGTTTGCTGAAAATTTTATCATGAATGAATGTTGAGTTTTGTCATGCTGTTTCTGCATATTTTGAGATGATCATATGGTATTCCTTTTTTAGTCTGTTAATATGGTGAATTACATTGATTGGTTTTGAACATTAAATTAACCTCGCATTTCTGGAATAAACTCAGTCATGACATAATATCCATTTTATATATTATTGGATTTTGATTTGCTAAAAATTTCATGAGGAATTTTTGCATCTGTGTTCTTGAGGAATGTAGATCTGTAGTTTTCCTTTTAGTATCAGTCTTGTGCTGCCTGTTATTCAGTGTTTATGAACAGCTGTTTCATATATTTTGTCCTATTTTCTAATTGTAGCAGAAGGGAAATTCCTATAGCAGTTAATCCTACAATGGGTGGAAGCAGAAATTATATGTGGGGCTTTGAGGAGATGCTGAATACTCTGGGCACTGACCAATGAAAACAATTGTTAGCAGTGCTGGAGCAGAGACTGGGAGGCCTCCTCTTGTGCCAGGCAGGGAAGACCTTTTCTATGCTCTTGATTTCCTCAAAGAAGATTTTTTTCCTAAACACATTTTGGACTTCTCTCTCTTCTTTTACTTACTTTACCTATGAGGAGGTTCATCAAACCTGGTTGATATTTTGGGCAAGAATACCTGGCTTACTTCAGTTCTCCTGCCTTCTCTTGGGAGCAAGCCCAGAGGATAATAGGCTGGTATTATAAGAAAGCACATAAGCCAGTCCTGGGGATTCAGAGTGCTTACTGAATTTGAAGTGCCTGTGGAACATCCAGTTAGAGATTAGAGATGTGCTGTAGACAGTTGGATATATGAATCTGAAGCTCCAGGAGAGGTCTGGACTGCTATTTTATAGCTATGTGAGGATAGTGGGGCTGGGGAGGGTGACTGGTAAGAATGAGTTCCTTGAGGGCAGTGTCTGGCATGAAGTAGAGATCCCATAAAGATTTACTGAACAAGTGAATTAATGGATTTGTGAATCTCCATCATTCTCGATGCATGTCAGTTCTAAACACTGGGACAAACTCATGCACGTGTAGTAAGGGAAGTTAACTGCATTATGAGTTTATAATTCCTCGACTACCACTGATTAATTTGCTTACTGAATCTTTTATTGATTTTTGCATTTAACAATATTGTGAACTTCTTTTAAAATAAAAGGTGCTAAACAAAAATGAAAAAAGTTAAAATAGTTTTTGGTGAGAGTAATAGCATATTATTGGTTAGTTGCTAAGAAGTGGTTACACCTGTTACTGTGAGTACAATTCATACTGCTCATATTATTCAGTCAGAGAAATAATGCTGAATTACCAATAGGTTATATAAATTAACATAAGTAGCATAAAAGATATTATGCTAAGGGATAGATGAACTAGTTTTGATATACAGGAAAGGAAAATTTGACACTGATTTGACTGTATAACACTACAAATTTTATTACAGAAGATATTAGCAATTTCTATTAACATTTATATGTGACCTTAATTTCAAAAAATGTTTTGAAATAGAAAAGAGCTTGCATACATTCGCATAAATCTGGTATGTAAGGGGCTTTAATCTGTTACCGGAAGAGAAAAGCAAATTGACATAATTTTTATACATATTAAACCAATTGTTTCCTCACTTGGGAGATTTAAAAAAAGGAAATGATCAATATACGCATTATGGTCTACTCTACTTGCTATCAATTATCTATATTTATGAAAAAAGCATTGAACCAGTTAAGTAAACAAGGTTTTTTTTTCCAATGGCAGACCACTCTAATATGACTCTCACAGATAATTCAGACTTCAGATAGATAAATTGATTTAAAAGAAAATCTGTTGGCCAGGATTTTAGAATTTTATGGAAATTAGAGCATATTAGGAACTCAAAAAGTACTCCTTGTGGAGGGGAGAAAGTAATAAGTCTGATTCACATTCCAGTGACATTTAGTTAATCAATGTCATTAAAGAGTGTGGGTAGCTTTCTTTTTCTTTGAGTTAAAAATTTAATGCAATGAAAAGGATGTCATGAAACTTGGATTTTAGTCTAGCTTTGCCTGTAACTATAGAATATTAGAGAGTTTAATAACCTCTCCGTGTATCTAATTATAAACTCTCAGAATAGCATATTTATTTACATTTATTTATGCAATCAATAAATACCTGTTGAATACCTAATGTATGGCATAGGCTGATTTAGACTCTGAGGGTACTGTGATGAGCAAGACAGATAAGGCCCTCCCTTTAAAGTGCTTACATTCTAGTTCAGAAAGACAGAGAATAAACCCATAAACAAATAATATAATATCAAAAAATGGTAAGTGCTATGAAAAAAATATAACAGGATAAAAAGTGACAGGGGCAGTATGCCACATTAGACTTATTGGTCAAGGAAGGCTTTTCTGAGGAAGTAATTTTTAAGCTGAGATGGTAAGGAGGAAGCCATTCAAAGATTTGGTGAAAGAGCTTTTCATAATGAACAAATAGCAACTGTGAAAGCCCTGTTCTAAGGTCGTTTAGTGTTCAAAGGAACATAGAAAAAGAGAGAGAGAGAGAGAGAGAGAGAGAGAGAGAGAGAGAGAGAGAGAGAGAGAGAGAGAGAGAGAGAGAGAGGAGTAGGCACGTTCATTTTCACCTACAGCTTTGTTGAGTTATAATTGACATACAATAAACTGCATGTATTAGTTTCCTAGGGCTACCATAACAAAGTACCACAAACTAAGCAGCTTAAAACAACAGGTATTTATTATCTCACGGCTCTAGAGGCCAGAATTCCAAGATCAAGGTGTCTTCAGGGTCATGGTCCTTCTGAAGGTGCCGGGGAAGGATCTGTTCCAGGCCTCTCTCCTGGCTTCCGGTAATCCTTGGTTTGTGGTAGCATAACTCCAGTTTTCACGTGGCTTTCTCCTTGTTCATGTATTTGTGTCCAAAGTTCCCCCTTTTTAAGGGAATGTATCCAATCATGTTGGATAGGGGCCTACTCTACTCTAGTGTGATTTCATCTTAATTAATTTCATCTTCAATGACCCTATTTCCAAATAAGGTCACAATCTGAGATACTAGGGGTTAGGACTTCAACATATGAATTTTGAGGGTACATTCAACCCCTAACTCTACATGTATTTAAAATATACTATTTGATAGGTTTTAATATATGTGTATCCTGTGAAACCACCATCACAATCAAGATAATGAATATATGCTTCACTTCCAAAAGTTTCCTCTGCCCCTTGGTAATCCCTTTCTCCTTGCCTTTATCCATCCCCAGTAATCATTAATCTGCTTTCTGTCTTATGATTAATTTATATTTTTCTAGAATTTTATATAAACATTTGTATGGCATGTACTCTTATTTTTGGTCTGGCTTAACATTAAAATAATAGCATGATTATTTTTTTTAGATTCATTGATGTCATTGCTGTGTCAGTAGTTTATTCCTATTCATTGCTGACAAGTATTCTATTGTACGTATACACCATAATTTTTTAAAATCACTTATGGATGGCATTTTGGGTTGTTTCCAGTTTTGGGCTGTTACAAATAAAGATGCTATGTGGTGTTATGCTCCTGTAGTGCCAGCTACTCAGGAGGCTGAGGCAGAAGGATCCCTTGAATTTAGGAGTTTGAGGCTATGGTGAGCTATGACTGTGCCACTGCACTCCAGCCTGGGCAATAGGGCAAGACCCCATCTCTTAAAAAAAAGATGCTATCAATGTTTGTGTATAAGTCCACGTGTTGATATGTCCTTTTATTTGTCTTGAATAAATACTTTGGAGGGAATAGCTAAGTCATATGGTAGGGATATGTTCAACTATTTAAGAGACTGCCTAACTGACAAAATGGTTGTACCATTTTATATTTCCATCAGCAGTATATGAGAATTTCAGTTGTTCCACACCTTAACACTTGGTATTGTAAATCTTTAAATTTCAGGCAGTCTAAGAAGTGTACAGTGTTATGTCACTGAGGTCTTAATTTGCATATCCCTAAGACTAATGATGAACATTTGATCTGTTTACTTCCCATCTGTATACTTTGGTGAAATGTCTATTCAAATCTTTTGCTTATTTTTAAAATGGGGTAATTTTTTCTTATTATTGTTTTCCAAGTTCTTTATATAGTCTGTATACAAGTTCTTTATCTAACATGTGATTTGCAAGTTTTTTCTTCCAGTCTGTGGTTTGTCTTTTTCCTCTCTTAGAGTGTCTTTTGAAGAGATAAGTTCTTAATTTTGATGAGGTCCAATTTACATTTTTAAAAAATGGGTCATACTTTTGGTTTGTATCTAAGAAATTTTTGCTCAATCCAAGTTTTGCCTAACAAAATTTTTATCCCATTCTTTCTTCTGTAAGTTTGAGAATTTTAGCTTTTACATTTCATGTTAACATTTGTATATGATGCAAGGTATGGATTGAAGTTCTTTTTATTTATTTGTTTTTATATATGGATAACTAATTTTTCCAGCACCATTTGTTGAAAATGGTATTTATTCCCTACTTAATTGTGTTTGTGCCTTTGTTGAAAGTCATTTCAACATATGTGTATGAGTTTATTTCTGGACTCTATTCTGTTCCATTGATCTGTGTGTCTTAACACTACTGTCTTGACACTGTCTTAATTACCATAGTTTTGCAATGTCTTGAAATCAGTGAGTACAAAGTCGGCTAACTTATACTTCTTTTCTCAAGCTTTTTTTGACTATTCTATATATTTTGCATACAAATATGAATTTGGAGTCAGCTTGTCAGCCACTCTAAAAAAGCCTGCTGGAACTTTGATTGGGATTGTTTTGCACCCAAAGATAAAGTTGGGGAGAGTTGAAATCTTAACAGTATTGAGTGTTTGGATTCATGAACATGGTATATATCTGCATTGATTTAAGTGTTCTTTAATTTCTCTCAGTTTTGTGGTTTTCAGTACATAGGTCTCACACATGTTTTGCCAAATATATCCCTATGTATTTCATATTTATTAATGCTATTATAAATAGTATTGTTTTTATTTCAATATCTGATTATTTTTAAACTCTGATATCTATAGGTAGAAATACAATTGACTTTTATATAGTAATCTTGTATCTTGCAACCTTGCTAAACTCATTTATTCTAGTAGATTTTTGTAGATTCAATGATATTTTCTACATAGATGATCATGTTATTTATGAATAAAATTTTACTCCTTCCTTTCCAATCTGAATGCCATTTTCCCCTTGCCTTGTTGCGCTAACATTGCATCTCCAGTACAACGCTGAATAGAAGATGTGAAAGCAGACATTTTTGCCTTTTTCCTGATCTTATGGGAAAAACATTCTTCTGTCTTTCAGTATATATACATATATTTTTTTTTTGAAACTGGGTCTTGCTCTGTTGCCAGGGCTAGAATGAAGTAGCATCATTATAGCTCACTGTAGCCTCCAACTCTGGGGTTCATGTGATCCTCCCACCTCAGCCTCTCAAAGTGCTAGGATTACAGGTGTGAGCCACCATGCTTGGCCCTTTTAATATTAAGTATGATGTGAACCATAGGGATTTTTTGTTGATGTCTTTTATTAAATTTGGAAGTTTTCTTCTGTCTTTTGTTTGCTGAGAATTTTGTCAGGAATGTATGTTGGATTTTGTTAAATGCTTTTGTGTGTGAGAGTGTGTGTGTGTGTTTTCATTGAGATGATCTTTTTTTTTGTTCTGGTAGTGTGATGGATTCCACTGATTGAATACAAATAAACCTTGCATTCCTGGAATAAACTCCAGTTGATCATGATGTATTATCCTTTTTTTTTTAAATTTCAGAATATTATGGGGGTACACACATTTTGATTACAGAATTTGCTTTATTTATCCAAAGGAAAAAAGACATTTTATAAAAACGACACTTGTAGTCAAATGTTTACAGCAGCACAATTCATAATCACAAAGATGTGGAAATAACCCAAGTGCCCACCAATACATGATTGGATTAATAAAATGTGGTCTATGTATACAATGGAGTGCTATCCAGCCATAAAAAAAGTGATCTAGTATCTTTTGTATTATCCTTTTTATATATTGTTTTATTCAGTTTGATAAATTTTGTGAGAATTTTTGCATCTATGTTCATTTCATGAAGGCTATTCGCCTGTAGTTTTCTTTTTTTGTAATGGCTTCTCTATGAACTCAAGGTGCCTTGGGCTCCATGGATTCCCAGGTCCTGCTCCTCAATTTGGCAATACTTCCAGCTTCTGCCTTGGTATCCCTCCCTGTACCATGGCCCAGAAACTTTCTCCAGGCAGTTTCTCCTTATTTGTTTCCCATCTGTCTGGGATCACTTTTTTTCTGTTACCTGGTGTCCAATGTGTATAGAAACATTATTTCATATATTTTGCCCTGTTTTATAGTTATTTTAGGTGGCAGAGCAAATCTGGGTCAGAAGTTCAAGTTCAATCTGCCTGGATTCTTTTAACAGTATTAGATCATATACATAAGGGCCTATTTAGAAAGAAAATCACTACCCAGGTGTATGATATTTATTATAGTTCTTCTATTATAGCAACAGGCCAAATGTATATCAGTTACCCATTATGTATATATTATATAATATATATATATCTCAGAAATATGTATATGAATACACTAATAACTGAGTTCTCGAATCAATGCTTTATACAAAATAGGCACTAGTTCCATTAGAAACACACATCTAAAATTCCCAATTACCATACTCATGTGTTAGCAGCTTGCCTGGAATCACTTGAAGCAGGTTAAGCTTAGCACCCTCATTTTCACTTTCCCCATTTTCAAAGTTCTCTTACTGCATAGTAGATCATATTCCCCAGACTTGGGGGTTCCTGGAATGGCCATTTCTGGTATATATCTGTTAAATTAAACTAAATGTGGCCTGAGGATGCCTCTGTGCTGTGAGTTCCTACATGATGAACTGCAACCTAACTTAGTATGTAAACTAACTGAAAGCCTAACTTAGTGTGTACTTTTATATCAAATAGCTGAGTTTCAGCTCATCGCAGCAGCTGAACTTCAGTCAATCACAGGCAGACAACTGATCAGGCCCACTGAGCTGTAATGAACCAAACTGTTTCTGTACCTCACTTCCATTTTTGTCCATAAATGCTCCTGCCCACCTTGTGGAGCACAGCTCTCTGAACCTCTTCTGGTTCTGAGGGCTGCCCAATTCAGCATTCAGCAATCATTCTTTGCTCAATTAAACCCCATTAAATTTAATTTTTCTAAAGTTATTCTTTTAACATATCCTGAACTCATCCTTGATCTTTCCATCATCCTCGAGGGAGATTGACCTAAATCAGGCCTCATTTTTTTCTTTAACTTTCATTAGCAATAAATACTAGAATAAGTGAAGACAAATGAAGTTCTCAAAAACCTATAATAATATTTGTACTTTATTGAGCATCTATCATATGCCAAGTATTCTAAATATTTTCTCTAGTTCTCTTGAAACCACTAACCATGAGGAGAGGGCCTTGCAAAAGAGTTGCTCTCTCAGGCAAGCCATGAAAGATGAGTAGGAGTTAGGTGACATGAGGCATGGAGTGGGGGATCAGGCATGTGTTCCATACAGAAAGAATGGCACATGAAAAGACTTGGAGGCAAGAAAAAAATGTGACTGATTTGAGGAACTCATTTCACTTTGGCTGAAAAACAGAAAGTAGAGAAAGGGTGTGAGAAAATAGGAGGAGGGATTGGAGGGAGGGAAACATGAAACTGGTTTGCTAAAACAGATTGTGAAGTGTTTTATAAAGGATACTACGGATTTTGGACATTTTTTGTGGGCATGAGAGATTCCTATTGCATTTTTGGTGTATTACTTCAGTTACAGTGAGGGAAATGGGTTGAAAGGAGTAAAACTGAATTATAGCCATGGAGATGGAGAAAAACATACATTGGTTCCAAAAATTCAATAATTATTCATGGATTCCCTTAGCCATTTACGCATTCAATAAATATATTAACTGTGTACCACATAGTAGGCATTCTAAGTTTGTTAAATAAATATATTGAATTATCATAATTTTTTTTTTTATTTCAAGGTATTATGAGGGTACAAACGTTATGGTTACACTTTATGTTTCTGCCTCACCCAAGCGAGGGTTAAAGGCATGCCCTTCCCCCTTACAATGCTCCCCCTGTCCTTTAGTTGTGGGTTTACCACCCCCGCCAAATCCTCCTAATCCCTGGAGAGTATTACTGCCATGTGATCACCCTAGTGTTGATCACTTAGTACTAATTTGATGGCGAGTACAAGTGGAGCCCATTTTTCCGATCTTGTGGTGCCTCACTTTGGATAATGGGCTTAAGTTTAATCCAGGAAAGTATAAGAGGTTCTAGATCACTGTCGTTTCTTATGATTGAGTAATATTCCATTGTATACGTATACCAAATTTTAATAATCCGCTCATGGATTGATGGGCACTTGGGTTGTTTCCACATCCTTGCAATAATGAATTGTGCTGCCATAAACATTCAGCTATCATTTATTAAGTGCTTATTATGTGCCAGGCACTGTGTTAAGTGCTTTTTAGAAACATTGCTAATATATTTTAATAGGCGAAGAAACTGATAAAGAGAGGTCAAGCATGTAGATGTCATATAGCTATTAAATGGCAGAGCCAGAATTTGGTCTCAAACCACTTTGACATCCTGCCAGATTTGGCCATGTTTCTTAAACAGTGACTGTTTCACACATGTAAATTTTACTTAACCTCTTTTAAAATACAAAGAAAAATAATAAAATATTTTGAACTAATTAAAAATTTTGTTTTTATCAGCAACATATGTGCCAATTGCTCTGGATTTCCAAAAAAAGAAGTTGCCTTTGCTTTATATATGAGGAATAATTTTATATATCTCTACATGAGCACTCAAGCCCCAAATAAATTTTCATTCCCAAGACTGACTTAGATGATACTAGAGGGTTTTTGTAATTTGATTTTTCCCATTTTGTGTCTATCCTTTATTAATACTAATAAGGGATATATTTAAAAGAGTAATTTTATTTTGAAATAGGGGAGAGGAAAATGCATGCTTCAATAATGTCAGAGTTTCCAGGGGAAAATATTGTGAGCTTGTTCGTCTAAACACATTTTATTTGGGGTTCAGTATGAATTTTCAAAAGATGTTTTTCAGATAAGAAAGCAGTAATTCAAATGCAATTATATAAACAAGAAGATCAGAGGGGAATTATCCTGAAGGGTATAAAATGAACCAAGAGCTTTCAGTCTGGGTCATCACAGCATCCGCTCACCAATGCAAAGTAAGGTAGGTGTCTATACTGAGAAGGCTCTGTGAAATAAAATTTTCTTACGCTAATTTTCTTTCATTTTCACCATTTTATCATTTATTTTAAAATGGCAAATGCAGAGAAATAATTTACTTCAATAGGCTCTAAAAATTTTAATTATTGCTCCAAATTGTTTAGTAATGGGTAAAGATGAGTGAACTACATACATAGAATATGGAAAAAAAAATTCATTGACTTAAAGGAAGAGAAACAACTGGTCAGTTCCTTAATGAAGAACAACTGATGTGCATGGCTTTCTCCCATTTACATTTTGATTGAAATGTTTTATCAATTGAATAATCTGTGTATTAAATCCTCTCAGTTACTATACTAATGGTCATCTTTGATGAAAATATACTTCTGGGAAATCTTGGTAAATTCAGTTTTGAGTACCTGCAGGGGTAATATACTCTGTATTACAAAGTCTTTTTAGGTATTTAACAGCTATCCCCCGCCTTGAATAGTATCCAACACACACACCTGCTGTATAGTACATTTTACTCACTAGAGAAATATGCTACTTCAGTGACATTCCTGGATTGTTCATAGGATGGGCAATTGACTCTTTTTATAGTATAGTAAGAAATTTCAAGAGAAAAGATTAATGAAGTAAATTAGCAGAGCAGAGAGGAATGTGTTTATTAAGAATGAAAGTAAAGCAAAAAGAAGAGAGAAAAGGTGGAGGAAGGGACAAAGGAAAGAAGATATCTTGGAATAAGAAGATATGCTGAAAATGAGGATGTATATGGTCATGCATCTAAAAAGGCATCTTGTTATTTAGGGCCTGCCTAAAATCATGCCTTCTGTGTTTAAGTGCCTAATAAATTATTTATGGTGATTTCAGAACAAACAGTTAAGTTGCAGAGATGAGAACCCAGGTGACAATAAAGAAGAAATTGTGACAGATCATATAGGAAGGTATTAATTAACTCTGATTTAGATTGTGTTATATAGTTATATAATCTTTCCTATATAGAATGCCAAGTGCTTCACATGAATTGACTTATTCTTTTTATGATTTTAGGAAGGGGCTTGTGGAAAAATGAAGGCATAAAGATATTGTTCAGTTACATACAACTGCAATTAAATCTGGAAGCAGAATTCTAGGTCACTAACTCATAGCAATATTAATGCCAGGGATCTGACACTAATTTATCATATAGAATCACAGACTATTTGTACTGCACAGACCTTCATGATTATCTTCTGGTTCTAAGTGTTCCTCTATATAGATGAGGAAATTGAAGTCCAGAAGGATTTTGTGGGTGAAGTTTCACTATTTATAATAAAGAAGTAAAGGAGAAAGAATAGTTCTTTCTCTGCAGCCACAAAGTTGTACAGTTACTGTGGCTGGTAATTCACTTTTATTTTTTGCTTTTGTTAGTTTAGAGTTCTACATTTATAAGAGAAACTTCGAAAAATATACAGAGTGTCCATAGTGAATATGGTAACAATGGGGAAAAGTTCCAAAACAGTTTTTCATCCTACATTTTGAAAAAGGTCAGGTGTGCTTGTCTCTTTTCTATTTTGCAGATGGGGAAATAAGGCCCAGATGGTTTATATATTTTAGTCAGTTTCTTATAGATCCATGTAAGAATTTCGTTCCTTAATTTCTAGACCAATATTCTCATCACTTGGTCAGCACAAAACTAGTTTATATAGAATCACAGAGCTAGACGTTAAAATATGTGAAGGTAATTTTTTCCTATGACAAAAACTCAGTAGCTGGCTGTCTAGATGGGTAAGAGGTATAATGATCATGACGGATGAGTATTTTACATCATTTACCTGGTAGGTATTTTTAAGATCCTGTAGAGGATCTTCTAGGTCTGTGGCTCTAAAATAATGGAACCAACTCTATGCCATAGAAGGAGCTCAACACTTGAGAAGCACTTGAGAATATCAGAGCACTTACTCCATGAGTAAGGAATTCTTATGTTTTTGCCTCCTAATTCAAGTACAAAAAACCTCCAAAGAATGAATGAATACACAACATTTTATTTAAAAGAGTTCACCAGAAAACCCTTCTTATTTTAACCTTTAATACCGAAAAGTCTTCCTAAAATGGGTTAGTTCATTTCCTCATCTATTGGGAAGTAAGTGGCGTTAAACATATGGAAATCTTTGATAATTGTGGGTCTCAGAATCATAATTGGGATTATTTTAGAGCATAGAACAATCTATATTTTTATTATGTATATTCATACTTAGTTCCTCCACTGGACTGTCAGCCCTCTGGGTAATGGATCATATCTTACCCATTTGTGTCTCTCAGTGCCTGGCTCAGGTGCTCAATATATGTTTGTCTAATTTATCTGCAATTCTCATTCTAGGAATAGGAGATTGGTGAAATGACCACTAATCCCTGGAATTTGACATTTAAAATAAATCCCTGGTAACCTGTGTAATGTAGTTTTCATGCTGTCTTATAAGTCGATTGAAAACAAATTCTGGTTAACTGAGGCTGAGTCTATGAGGTTTCAGTTAACAGAGGTTTTAGAGTATGCGCTTAAAGATGCTGTTGGGATATAATTTGAAGAAATCTTGATACTGTTTTGGTGATTGAATAAAAATGTTTATTGAATTATAATTTATTTAATAAAACAAGCAAATAAGTTTATGTTCATAGATAACAATACCACTCCATTAAGACATGTATTTTCTTCACTGACAATGATACTTAGGAAGGAAAAAAAATCCAAACATATCTAACTAGCTGTACAATATTTGTAAGACAAAAAAATCTTCTTAATCTTTGATATGATCAGCTTACATGCAAAAAGTCTGAAATTTGATTACTCTCCCTCAGTAGTAGAACTAAAATAATTATGTCATAACATTATCCAGATCATTATGATGTCCAATTGATATTGAACAAGTTCTCCATCACACAGGCTCTATTGAGGTGTATGTTCTATTTCTGCCTGAGGCACTGTGGACCCTCTGTTGTCTTCTATGTAGCCAAAAATTATTTAATGTTCCTGGCTAACCCATAATGGAGCTGACATCCTTGATTATGTTATTCTCATTATGTCAACTTATATTTTTGCCTCTATACTCTTTTTGGAGTAATGAATTCCATATACCTTCTGTGTAAAATAATCTTTTACTTTTTCCAACTCTATTTCTTTCTACCTTAAAGGAATATTCAAAAGGTTCAGAAGGAGGTGGGGGGTGGGAGTCTTAGATTTCAGAGTTAGCCCCTTAACACCAGTGGCCATTTTAGTTGACCTTTTCTGGACTTTCCTTGGCTTCATGGTGTCTTCCTTGACAGCTAATAGGTAGAATTATATGCAAGATTATATGCATTGGGATGGTGTTGAAGTTTGGTTATGCTTTTTCTCAGGTTCTTTGCCCTTTCTGATTATAACCAAATGGTGTTTTTTTGCCATTTAAGCTATTGAACCAAAGTTTTTAGAAAACTACAGTTCTGGGAAAGCCTTTCTTGAACCTAACTGTTAATTCACTTCTTATAATCATAAAGGAAAGTATTTATATTATTTATCCACTGAATGAATTATTTTACAGTTAGTTGACATGTACATCTCTGCCATTTTTCTGTTGCGGTGTTTCAGGCTTGCCATTTCACTGCCCAGTGCTTAGTGGAACGTGCAAGCAGAATCTCCACTACGCGAGCTCCTACGCTATGGGGTATGTGGATCATAGCCACATCTAAGTGTATATTGGAAAGTTATGGAGAATATTAAATATGTAAAAATACCTAATGGGGCCTGGGACAAAGTAGGCATTCCGTAAACGTAGCTGTTATTGTTATTATTGGCTGTGTGTGTGTGTGTATTCATGCTCTTTGCAAATGTTCCTTCTGAATGTCCTGAAGAGATATATGTAAAATGTTCTTTAATTTTATCTTTGATCTAGCATGACTGCTATCTTCCTGATGTCCATGCTTTTTGGCCTTGCATGTGGCCAAGCAATGTCATTTTGTATTCCAACTGAGTATACAATGCACGTCGAAAGAAAAGAGTGTGCTTATTGCTTAACCGTCAACACCACCATCTGTGCTGGATATTGTGTGACACGGG